>VZTL01044755.1:0-13422 GCA_013400535.1 Scopus umbretta | reverse complement strand
TGCTGGCCACACTGTTCCTGATTTCTGTTGCTGCCTTGTGCCTTACCCTCCTTGTCCCAAGCTCTGCAGACTGAGGAAGATGCTGTGAGGTGGGGTTGCGGGTTGGGTCCCCTGCATGGGAAGACTGTGTCAGGGTGGGATCGCTTCTCCAGGGGCAGCGGTCGGCACCACGAACAGACCCCTCCCCAGGTCGGTGCTGCTGGGGAGGGGTGTGCGCAGCCCCCAGGAGCGGTTGTCTCGGGCTGGCATCTCCAGCACGTGCTCTGTGTTTGCAGGGCGTTACTGCTCAGTACTGCACAACCGAGGGCTGCTGGGTGAGCATCCAGCTGCAGAAAGTCTCCCAAAGGCACGGATGCTCCCTTCTGCTGCAACCTTGTTTGAGCCCAGGTGCCAGCCTGGAAAATGTAAGCGAACCGTGAGTCAGGAGAACAATGAAGAAAGAGGATGGAAATGAAAAAATGGATTTGCTCCGCCTCAAAGAACGCTGGAGACGCAGTTAGGTGAAACTAAACTCCCTGCAGAGTTTAACTCCTGCTCTGACCCACTTAGACCCTGCTTTCCCAAACTTTTCCCTGAAGTTACCAGGGGAAACTGTATCGATCCTTCCCTCCCCGCGTGAGTGTGCAATGTGGCTGGTCGCGCTGATGTAGCGGTGGCTCACTTGGGACTCAACAGCATTTCGGGAGCCGTGTGAGACTGAAACTGCTCTCTGTGGGAGATCTGAAAGTTTGCAAAGCAGGCTTTAATTCTGCAGCACAAAACACGTGTGTGATTATACAGCTTTTCTTCTCTAATACAACTGCAGTGTTAGCAGAGACTATATATATATATATTTTTTTTTTTAAAGATGCAGCTTGTTTTCTCCATTCCTGGAACTTAACATTTGTGAATATTTTCTTCATAAACGTTTCATGAGCATTATGAATCTCCCCCAGTAATTTTTCATAATTGTACTTATTTTCAATAACTATTTATAAGTTTGGTACCGACATAGTGTTCTTCCATTCCATCCAAAGTACTACAGAAATAATTATGGAAGGGTAAATATTTCTTTTATATATATATATATATATATATAAATATATCACTTTGACTAGGAAATCTAAGTCTTGTGCTGTCTATTAAGCAGAAAAATATATGATTTAGTTGTTCATTTAAAAGGTGTTTTATTTCCTTTTTTCCTTAATGAAGGTATGTGGCTATTGCACCCCTTAAACTGCGCTCACTAGGTGCGTATTTCTTCATAGCGTGCATGACGCCGATTTAGGTAATTATTTCAGCTACTAAACAATCCTAGCGGTATAGTGCGATATTCCAGAAATTAGCTGTTGACAGCGTGCTCTGACGCCGCATGAGGAGGGCGGATGCCTGATGAAGACAGCGCCGTATACAGCGAAAGGAAGAGGGCCAGCGTGCAGCGATGGCCCCGCAGGTGGGGGCGGCCCCGTGCCAGCAGCAGCTCCGGGGAGCAGGGGCTGGGATGGGGCGCGGGCGAGGGCAGCCAGGCGGCTGGAGCAAGGAGCGGGCAATTAACTGCCAGGGCGCTAATGCCGGCGGCTCAACCACTCCAAGGCACCAGTCAATGCCTACGCTTTTGAAGAAGGCTTGTTTTGGTTTTGATGTTGCTGTTTTTTATTGCTAGATACTCTCTAGGAGTCTAGCAGTAGCTTAAATTCTTAAGTTTGCTTAACTTCTGCTAAGCTCTGATAAACCCATTTAATGCGTGTATTTATAGCTTAGTCTTCTTGGTAGCACAGGATGAGCTCCAGTAAATTACTTAGGTCTTTTTTTGCGCTTATGAAAAATAACATTCCCTCAGTCAAAAAAAGAAAAAGAATGGATGGGATTTGCATCTTAAATCAAAGAGCAAATAATAAATACTCCTTTGGAACCTGGCCGAGCAGGGAGAGGTGCTCCCGCGGCTGCCCACGTCCGTCAGCAAACCTCCGTGGTGCCAGGCTCTGGCTGACCGGAGGACGGGCTGGAGGAGAAAGCTTAAAATACAACAGTGCTGCTGCTTCTTCCTTCAGCTGGAGAATGTTTTATCTGCCAGAGCCTAATGGTTGCAAATAAAGCTGCTTGGGAGACTTTTCTAGGATGTTTTACATACACGGCCACACTTTATACTTGCCAATTTTTTCTGATTTTTGCATATTTTAACTGTTAAAATACACTATTAATAGCTGATGTGACAGATAAATTTCACCACTTGCAAATGTTGTTTCATTATTTTGCTTTTATTTTATTTTATTTTTTTTAATTCCCAAATTTAGGAAAACCAAACACAGAAGAGCTTGAAATAGAAGCTCCAAATATATAGCTAGAGACCCTAAGACTGAATTTTGCCAGGGTTCTGCCACCTGCAGTGTAATTCTGAGGGGTTGAGCAATTTTTTTTTTTTAATTAAATTAATCAATTGGTTAGATTTTCTTTCATTTTGATAAGCAGTCACAAGTGCAGAGAGACGTGTATGTAGAAGCTAATTTAAAAATTAATCTAATAATAAAAAAAAATCATTATTCTGTCATTCTTGGTTTGGACTTTTATGAGTTTATTTTGAACTGTTGTAAAACTGAAAGGAAAGGAATTTCCTGGGGAAATGCCTGTTATTGTACAGGTTCAGGCTGAACTTTCCTCTTGTCCCGAACTGGTATCTTCAGTTAATTTTTAGAGATTGTGTTTTCAAAAGCTTTTGAAAGATGAGTTGAAGTTACTGCTGGGTTTTTTTGTACCCTATGCTTGTGATGATTGTACCACTTCAGGGAACAGGGATCTGAGGCAGAATTGGGAGAAATATTGAGCTAACATTGAGTAGACGACACCTCGCCTCTTGCAGGGGACTGGGGGTATAAGAATGCTACCTGTGCTCAGAGTGGGTAAAAGGAGCAAGATGTAGCCATATTACCCTTTTTCATCGCTCTCCCTGTACAGTAGGAGATACTTACCCACTTTCACCTTTTTAACAACGTCCTGTAGAGTACAAAACCCACGTATGTTAAAAGCAGCATGTGCATATGCGATGCAGGAACCTATGGCTTCTTGGTCAGAAGTAGAATTTCTTCAGCGTGCATCTTCCCCAGCGTAAGACCAATGCCACTGAACAACAAGAACCTAGTTTCATGGCTAGCAATAGAACAAGGCGATTGTTCTATTAAGATTATTCAAGCGTAGTAACTGCTGTTAATAAATTAGAAAAGGAAAAATAAAAGGCTCTTATAGAGTATGTCTAATAGAACAAACACCAGCAATATCATGAGTTTCTTACAGTTCGTAAACTGTGGGTTTTTCCAGGATAAACTTTTCAGTTATACTGTTGAAGTGGAGCTAAAAATTAAAAAGCCTAGATTCAGAACATCATAACGTAATTCTATTAAGAACAGATGGGTGGAAAACTCCCCTGAGTGCTATATTAGCTGCCTGCCATTCACAGGATGGCAGCTGATAATATACTTGATGGACCTTTGTGTCCATCTGTTAGTTGATCTATCCAATATTCCCTGGCTAAGGAAACGCTTCAAACTTGAAACTTCAAACAGCATAGTTAAATGCCAGAGATGATGTGTAGTATTCATAGATTTTGCTAGTTCACACTTGAGAACGCTTTCTGTGATTCATCAAGTGTTATACTCCTAATGAATGATACAAATCAAGCTATCTTAATGATTGACTTAAGGTACATTACATAGCTGTATCATTTGATATTCAGTGTTCTGATAAGACAACCTGAAATAACACCTACTGTGATTTATATTTCCTTACTGGCTGATTATCATATACTTCTTCATGCACCCCTTTAAGTATAGATTTTTTTTCCTTCAGGAGACTACAGAATTTTAGGAGGAAATGATCTTGGTATGTTCTAAAAAGGGAAGGGGCAGGGGAAGCTTCAGGAGTTACCCTGCCTCTCCCCCAGTTTGTATTGGCGTTGGGTGACTGGGGATGCGGCATGCTCCATGGGAAAACAATTAATCCAGTTGTCAAATAAAACAGCTATCTCTAAAGAAAGAACACCTAATGGATTCTGGGTGTTTCATCTTTATTTTTTTCCTTATTTCCTGTTGCTTTATCTATAGTTGATTGGGAAAAGTGCCTTGAAAAAAATAGAGCTTCATAACTTAGATTGGATCGCTCGTCCTCTAGCAAAGAACGTACTCTGCAGCTCCCCTGTGTATTAAACAAATAAATATAAAAGGTTTAACACCAGCTTGTGTGGTTACCATGAAGTTAAAGCATTACTTAAAGCAGTAAAAAGGATGTGAAGATTTAGTGCTGCTGTGCAGTGCACTAAATAATACCAAATTAACTCATAAAACATGTCAAGACTTGGTACTTCAGCCACTCCATCTGTGCACAGCTGCCCCTGTAACCAGGCTGCCTACCGTGCTGCTGCTGAGGCACTTTCGGAGAAAATGCTCAGTGGTGCAACGTATTTGTGAAGAGACTTAGCTAAGCCAGAGATGGACTAACTTTAAAGCACGTCTGTCTGTCTGTCTTTTTTTATGACCTTACTATAAATGCAAGTGTCTGTTCTCCGTGAAAAAGGTTCTCAAATGAGGATTGGGGGAAGGAGAGAACAGAAAACCACCAGGTTGCCAATGTCCATTTGAGATTTGCTATATAAATCTAACTTATCAGGAGGTTGTTAGACAGCAAAGTGATGTTTATTATAGCTACTCCTAAGAACACTGTTTAAGGTGTTTGGAAATTTTCACTGTAGTGTGATTTTTCTAAAATATTTTTGGAATTTGGACAACCTCATAGTAAACTGACTGCTCTTTCTCCATCCTTCCTGACCTAGTAATGTCTGATGGCTGTAATAACATCAGCAAACTATTTATTTATTATTTATTATCTTTATACATCAAATGTATGCAGGTATTTTTTAGCCGCTTTTAGTGGGAGAATTGGAGAAAGGATGCTGTATTTCTCACTTACTCCTCTTTTATTACCTGCAATCATCCATCTCCTTTTCCTCCACTGCTCTCCTGCCTTCGCTTGTGTCGCATGTGCTCCGTCATGCCGTGGCTTCCGGCTCCTGATTCGCGAGCCTCTGCTGTGCAGGTTCCTTCTTCCCCTTGTCTCCAGTATGCTCTTCCCTTCCTTCTAGGACAGGGACTAGAATATATTCTTAGTCTTATGTCTGGTCTGAGAAAAGTTTTTACTTCTGTTTGGCTGAGTAACTTTACCCATTGGTAGAAGTGTTTGTGCAGGCTCCTCTGGTTTTTCCAGCAGCACCTACAAGCATCTTGACTTGTCCTTGGCAATGAAAAGTTTGAAGAATGTCTCATGTATTGGAAATGCCCATGTTAAATGATAGCCTGGCCTCTGCAAGCAAATGGAAAGTACTCAACGCTCATGTTTCACAGTTATTTATGAAATTCCACTCTATGTGGGGTGGGGGGGAAATGTGTTTGAACTATTTGGATGTAATGTCAAAATTGTAGCTAAGTACACTTGATCTCCATTTGAATGTGGCCTGCTCTGCAGAACAAAATGGTGGTGAAGGGTGTTTGTGCTTTGAATAAGAGAAGCTCGTTCATCAGAGTAACAAGAGTATTAATTACATACCTAACTGGAGGTCGTTTGGCTCAGTCAACTATGACCACTTGTATGAACTCATTCTCTTGTGTATAAATGTAAATATTCTCCTGTTGTCAAATAATCCTAAAATATTATTTGTGATGATATAAATTTAATTTATGGCCCACGGAAAACTTCACAGAAGTTTTGAGTTCATGGCTTTCGATGTGTTGAGCTTATTTCTGGTTGAGTAGAGAAGCTGTGAAATATCTCTGTTCACAACAGTGAAATATTTCACTGTTGAATTTCAAGATGTTTTGTTTCTTGTTGGAGTACAGAGGAGATAGTCTGGATGACCTCCTGGTAGGACCTTTTAGCTCCCAGATGGAAGCAGTATGCAAATTTGTCCTGGGAGATCACAACTCGGAGCCTTAAAAGAGCAGGGTAGTCAGACTTTCACAGGAGGCTTGAGTTTGCTCAAGGCTTCATCGTTTTCTTTTTAAAATTCTGGACCATCACTGTTTTTCTCCATGGGATGCCAGATCTTATTAATGCTGTATCTGAGCATCTTATTAAGAAAGTAATTCACTAATGTATCTGTGGTATCATAGCTATCCTCACAGTACCCTTGCAAGGCACTGGAAAAGTTAACCTCATTTTGCACCAGGGAAAACTGAGGGATGGCGTATAAAAGATAGATGAGAAAAGGATTTTTGGTGGCACTTATGCATCTGTGCCCAAAGTTATGATTATGAAAATCCCACTCAGTTGCTGCCTGAATTCCTGAAGTAGCTTCTCCTTCAGCCTCAGAGGTCTTTGTGTGTCTCGAGCTCTGCTTCTCCGTACCCTCAGGAAGGCGTTGGTCAGCCCGATCTGGACACTGGGACCTGGGCTGTGGTGCAGAGATATTCCAGTGCTTGGTAAAGGCTGGGCTTTAGGCACAAAGCAATGGGGACTTTCTCTTTTCCTAAGCCCGTGCAGCCAGCCGTCATACAGGTCTGAGCATGCTTGTGGTGAGGATGCTGAGACAAGTCTCTTGCGGGCATTGCCCACCTCTCTGGAGAGGGCCAGGCGCACAAGCTGCAGGGTCTCTGGTGCCATTCGGAACCACAGGACAGCTTCAGCTCATTACATGAGTGTCCTGCTGTCCAGCACAAGTCTGACTCCTGTTTTGGGTATCTAAAGACTAAACCCACGTAAGAAGTCTGTAGTCACTGCTTGTGCCTAGGTGATCTTTGTTCCCTCCTTGTTTCAAGAAAAATGGGCTTCCATAAACAGGAATGATACTGCATTAACATAGCATGGCATTGCAGTGTGCAAAACCAGTAAAAATACCAACTAACATATTAAACTATTTCATAATCACAGCATCAGAGAAAATAGGATTGTCAAGGTCCCTTAAAAGTGATCTAGTTTATTTAACTTCTTATTTTATGGACTTCTAGTAGTTCTCAGACTTCAAAGCCTTGAGAAAGATGAGAAAAAGACTCACGTGTAGATTTGCTAATCCTGTATGTCAGCTTTGGGGGAGCTCCAGGTAGAAGATGGCGCTAGGCAGTTACTGCAGCCTAATTAAAATGTTTAGCTGTAGCAGGAAAAGCACAGTTAGCTAAGTAATATCTTATCTCACAGATGTACTTCATTATGCCTGCTCTGTCATTGTGATCTTTTTCTCCTCTTCTTCTTCTTCTTCTTCTTCAAAAAAAAAAAAAAAAAAAAAGAAGAAGAAGAAATAGTTGGCTGGTCACTTTGTTAGAAGCTTGTTCTAATTCACCCTTTTGCTGTAATTACACTAAAACTGCTCCTAATGGATAATTGTGTGGCTGCTTCGTCAACCAACCAAAAACCCCCTCCAGTGATGGGTTGTAACCCTTGCTGCTCCAGAGCCTGACTGCCCGCACAGTTGCAGTACTCAGCACAGCGCACAGTCTGGTTTTTCTTATGCCCTCCTCTATGGACATGGAGAGCCGTTTACTCCCTTTGTTGTTTTTTTGGCAGCCTCTTACTACACACCATCTGTGATCCTCTTTTGGTAACTGCAAAAAGAGATGCCTGGGTGGAGAACCAGGGGAGGGTGGAGAAGGTGCATTTCCTTCCTTGCAGACGGGCTGCCCACCGGGGAGGATGAGAAACCGGACGGGGGGCGTTCAGGCATCTTCTGACCACGTCATCAGTGATGGTCACAGATTTTTAAATTAGAAGTTTGAGCTTCTGGATCTGGGTATGACGTGGTGGATTGGGCTTCTGCATGCAAAGTTTAGAGTTTGAACTTCTACCAGTGTCACGGGCATTTTCGTGATGATATTAGGCGCATACAACTTCAGCTATCAGAGCCACCTGCAAGTTAGAAGATTGCACATAAGTGTCAAAATAATGAAAAGGAATAAATGGTAGGCTTAGTATTGCTTCTGATGGAGCAGCAGAGAAATCTGAATCCTTTTTTTTAATCAGAGAATGAAAACTTGGTGAAATTGCCCAAAATGGATAAGGATGATTTATATAGTGAAACTTTTTTCTCTATTAATTAGAAAAAGTAATGCCTAAGCCTTTGAAATAGATGTCTCAATTACTTTTGCATACCTTTGTTCTTATGATTAAAATAGTATAAAAGTTGTCTGAATATATGGCAGATGAACATGTCATTTTGAAATCTCTTGAATGTAAATTATTATAGGAAGCAGACAAATAATTTGAAAATGAAAAAAAAAAAGAAAAAAGAAAATCTTAGACTGTTACCTCTGCTATTTATATCCATTTGTACAGCTTTTGGATACCAGCTTGCTGGTTCCTCAATAGCTCAGTTCTGAGACTTCTTCCATTCTTTGAGAAGGTTAATGCATTTGCTGTGCTACATTATATTAAGACATTCCTTACTCAAATTAACTCTTTGTTTTCCAGTCTAAACATCTGGGTTGTTATTCAGTGTAGAGGAATGTACCCATTTAAAATAAAGTTATAATTTCCATCACTTCAGAATTTTGTGAAAGCCTTTGGGTGTCATACGCAAGTGATCTACCAAAGGTATGGATTTCACTTCTTCATGACTCTATTCTTAAGTAAAGCAGAGCGAGGGGTAGTGCATTTTAGTAGATCAGGAAAAAAAAAACACCAACAAAACCACAGAAGGCTGGGGTGCTTGAAGACTTACCTCTCTGTCCAGCTGCGTCAACTGGTCTAACAAAACATACTGCCTCTCCCTGCAAACTTCCCCTCACTATATCTTTGTTGCAGCTACGAAAGTGCAAATACTCCATATGTTTTTGTAACCTTGTNGTGTAATGGAAAAAATTGTGCAGAAGTTGATGAGGATCGAGTGCCAAACAAAATCTTGTACTGATTCATTGAAAGGATGACCAGAATAGATACCCAAAATCTTTGCTGTTTTGGACAGTTATTGAAAAAGTAATCTCTGTATTTAAAGAAAACAGAGATTTGGAATTAAATAGACCAAAATGCCTTCGTTTCTTACAATTGTGGTGGTGTTGAGATTTTTTTTTTTTTTTTCCCCTGTCTGCTTCTGAATGTGTCATAACAGAACAACTGCCTGTAATGGAAAGTGAAACCAAAAAAGTAACAAAACAACCCAAGTTGCTTGCACAATTATGAGGGATTTAGAAGTGTGCATGGACTAGGCAACAAAAAACAAACAATAAAAAAAAACCCCTTGTATGACCACAAGGATTGGCTTAAATATCGTGCAAATTTTGAGCCTGCCCTGCAGTTGGTTAGCTTATTGAACAAATCTCAAATTCGCTCTGTTTTCAGTAATTATTTGAGTAATGATGAGAATGAATTATTTAAGTAATGATGGACTGTGAATTTACAGCTAGTGTAATGCATAATTATTATTGCAGCACAGAGTTTGCTGGTGGCTCTTTCCAGCGTACAGCCCCAGGTAGTCCTTGGGTAGGAGCACGGACATGGATACAGATGCGAGGTTGAAGAGGGTGTTGTTGCTCAGAAGTGATATCTAGTGGTTTCTCCTACTCCAATAAGCAGTTATACGCTAAATATTCATGTGCTTCTGGTCTCTATCAGCTCAGTTCCTCTGGTTTTAAATTGAATGGAAGGAAGGATAAATTATTTGGAAATTGAAGACATTTATCTATGACATTTAATTGGTGAAAAGGGACTTCTCCTGATCCATGAAATTCCCAGTGCAGCATAAATGTATCTAACCCTTATCAACGAAAAGGCTATCCATCAGCTCATAGACTCTTTTTTTATTACCAGAAGTTTATCTTCAGATCTAGCAAAGGCCATTCATAAATCCATTTTAAAAGTACGTTGTTTGGAGGGGGATATTAAATAGTATAATTCCAAGCTCAAAATCAAGCTGTGATAACCACTCTCTATCTGACTTACCAAGCTTTCGATCACGCTTTATCACAGTCACAGATGCCGGTAAACGAACAGGTTTTTCCCAGAAACAATATAGATAAGCAAAGGTGGCTGAGAACGTGTGAAGAATTCAGTAAGGAAAGCAGGGCTGGTAGGCATCCCCGTTTTCAATATCCCTTATAAGAAAAAGCACATAAATCTTATATTTAAAAATGACTAAGTAGTTCAATAAGATGATTCTCTAACCCTTATTTGTCTGCTCCAAATACGAAAGAAAGGAATTAATGCTTTGCCAGTCAGTTACATAGGACTTTGTTTCAAAGAGCTGCTGCAAGCATCAGGAAAGCTGCTGTGGGGAGAGCGAAAGCCCCCTTCACTTTCCATTAAGGCAAAGAGGATGCTTGCACGTCTGCACTGAAACGTGGGTCTCGAAGGAGAAGCAGAGAAGGATTTTACTGAGCCGGACTGACCCTTGCAATCACGGGGGCTGTACTGGCCCATCGCTAACCTGGACCGACCCTCCCAGTCACAGCTGCTGAACTGGGAAAGTTACTGTTGCTGGCTTTCCGTTTTCTCTGCGTCTACAGAAAAAGTTTGCGGGTGCCAAAGTTTGGAAAGGGACAAGGAAATATATTTTCCCTTATTTTTATTTTGTTAGAAATACAGCTTTGAACCAAATTCAACCTTTTATCTAAATAGACTTAAAGTAGTTCCTTTGGCTTATTTTTTTAATCTTGAATTTGAAAAAATTTAAAACAACAAAAAGTCTTAGTGCAAAGCCACTAAAACAGTGACTTGGCTTCTCCAAAATTGTTCACGTTCCCTCCATCCTGCCACTATTATTTTTTTTTTTTTTCCTTGGGAAGTTTTCAAATTTATCTGCTTGATTACTGGGAACTAGTAATGATAAAAGAATTTTAACATTATGTATGTTGCACAGCACAAGGGAAGACTGCTGATAACGTTCTCTTTACGTTAAATAGCTCAGGAGGTGACGCTGCTCAGGCGCTTGCAGACAGGCTGCTGTCTCCCCTGGGACGTAGCAGGGGCTGCCAGCGTTGTTTCCCCTCCGCTGCAGAAAAAAACAGTATCTCCAAAATGTGGCATACCATTTAAGCAGACTCACTGACGTTTGTGAGGTTTTTTGTCGACCCGTGATCTTACTAAAACACTTCTGTGCCTTCCAGGTGTGGTTATTCAGCGATGCAGTCGGCGTTTCTTAACGGTAGACAGTGTTACTTACACGCTTCAGCTTTTACGATGTGATTGATCATTTTGTGGGAAGAAGAAACTTTTCTGGGCTTGTACCAGTTCATGTTGTATTTAAATTTGGTCTTGTGAGACACCTCTTCAGAAATTGTGTTGTACTTGGATTAAAAACAGCCACTCTGTAAATAGTCTGTATTACTGAAAAGTGAACCCAAACACTTTTTTTTTTTTTGTATTTTTGTCTGAGGACTAGCCAGTTCTAATGCCAAGACCTTAGAATTACACTGTGATAAGGTGGTTGTCTTACAGACATAGGGGAAAAACACGACTCTTGGAAATGTATGAATTAATTGGTAAAAGAAGCCCTGATGTTTTTCTGATAGTCCACAGAAACTTCCATATGTGTGGCAGAAAATGAGGCAAAAGGACATCACCATCCAGGGCTTAATGGTGGTCGCTGTCATGACTCGAGCCACGGGCTTCACCAGGAATCTGTATTCAGAACTAGTTTTCAACTAAAAAAGGGGAAAAAAACCCCAAACCTCTACAACCAAATGTACGTTGCTCGATACTGCACTATTCCTGGTCCACTAAAAGTTCTCTAATGAGAAATTAAGAATGAAGCAGACCATGGAAGTGAGAAATATTTGATTTATGCCTCGGGAGGAGTGGTTCAATAGTCCTAGGCTGAACGCAAGGTTGAAATATGAAACAGTCACGTTAGCGTCCATCACCACAGACCTGTGGTCGTTCTTGAGAAAGGGGCTTGCCAATACACTCCCTGCTCCTTGGAATTTATTAATAAGAAAAGGAAAAATTATAAATCACATCTTGGGGAAAAATAAAAGCAGAATTGGTTTCACAGTCTGAATCAATGAGCAGCATTACTAGGCTACCTGTTTCAAAACCGAGATTGTTTTATGGCTAACGTGTATTTGCACAGAATCACATCGAAGTGCATTTCGGGAGAAATAGGACTTCTGTATAATTTAAACAGGCGTCTTTCCTTGGACTTAAATAGGAATTGAATAATGCCATAGGCACTTCTATACTCATACATGATTTAAGAATTATCAAGATAGATCACCACCCTCAGAAATGCTTGTAATAGAAGGATGGAGTCACAAGTCATGAGAGTAAGCGTCTGTTGCACACAGAGCTCTGTAATTGATTTCTAATTGTTGATCATAGCAGAATTCCTTTTATACAGTAGCAACAAACGTTAGGGGATAATTTATATTCATCGATAACTATTACCTAAACCAGGTGCTATAATCTGTTTAAAAACCTTTGTGCTTTACAGAACGTAGAATATTCTCGAAGTGCTTGAATGTGGTCTTCTCTTGATCATGTGGAGGTCCGAGCCAGCAGCTATTCCTTTAACATCATTTCAGAAAGATACGGGAAAACTCCCAGCAAAAGACAACTGACCTTTGGTAGGACTTCAGCACGTCCAGGCCAAGGGTCTAGATCAGTCATTCATTCTGTGCATTCCTTCACATGCAGTGCCTCCTGGCGCTGTAGTATGGTTGAGCCATACTTCTCAAATTACACTGCTTTTCCTGTTGGATTAAATTTTAGGGGTAGATTTTTTTCTTTTTTTGTCTTGCTGTAGAAAAGCTTGTGATTCTGAGAACCTGCAGAAAGTTTCATCTTTTCCATGAAGGACTAAGCTGGATAGAAGGGGAAGAGGAAAAAGGGCAATGTCCGCCGCCTGCACCAAGGGCAGAGGAGGAACTGCAATGGGCTGATTGAGGCGGGGGGAGAAGGGAAAACGGAGTGGGTCTTAGAGCTGCTTTGAGTTTAGAAGTGGGGTCAGGAAGAAGAGGGTCAGTCCAGAGCCATTAAAGTCGGAAGAGGCTCACGTGGAAATGGAGAGGTGGTGGCGGTGCCGGGGGCATCCCCGCAGGGGCTCTCGACACCTCCCCGCTGTGCTCTGTGGGTTTCTTTTTAAACTGGACACGGGGGAGGAATCTTCCTGTAACATACCTTCCAGCTGGGCGTGGGTGGTGTTTAGCTTCTCTGCCGTCTGCTAAGGAGGTGGTAGAGAACAGAGAGGGCTTTGTCCCTGTTCTATTTCAAGAAAAGAAGAAAAGGAATTTGTGTGTGCTTCTGTGTCAGAGTTTGTGCTTCCAGTAATAATAGCAAACCCTCATATAATAGCTGAAGAAGTTTTCATGTACACTTGTATAGAAATATGAAATAATTATTATAGTCAATGATTTTCAATGTTATTGTAATAGCATTTTTTTTTTCTCCCAGAGCAATACTCTATTACAGCCAAAATGGATAAGGAGTTAACAGTCAATTGTGTGCTCCTATACTAATAATTTATTATTGTTGTTATTATTA
>VZTL01044754.1:1171-41992 GCA_013400535.1 Scopus umbretta | reverse complement strand
TTGAGTTCAGTATGTTTCTGGAATGTATGTATTATGTATGTACCTAAAGATTCTGCTGCTTCCTTTCATATCTGACACAAAACGCAGTAAGGTTCTTGTATATTATGTCCAAGGGTGAGAGAGAGAACACCTCTTCCTTCAGGGAAGCTCAGTGCCCAATGTGGTCTCATGTGAGCATTATCTGGTTGACAAAGACGGACCCAAGTGCTTGTGCTCTGCAAATACCAGAAAGGCGTCAGCCAACAGTCATTCTGGGAACGGAATGGTTCTTTGTTTCTCATCACTGGGTGTTTGCTACTCTTTTCCCTGAAGGTATTAAAGACAAAAAATCCAGCCAAGTCAAAGTTGGCAACACAAAGAGTAAAATATGCATTAACATTGTTTCCAGCGAAAAGACTGAGGATTCTATTTCTTCATTAATTGACTGACAGACAATGCTAACTTTTTCTATGTCTGTTTTGAATATAAACAGTCTTCAACCTGGAATAAAAAAGGTTTAAAAATCAGCTGTTTTCCCAGCTCAACTGTGCAGTGAAAAACCTGCTGTCAGCTATCTGCCTTGATCAAACACGGCTTTGAGAGTTCTTAGAAGACAGTATATGAGGAGGATAGAGAAAAAAGAAACAGAAGACATCACAACATAGTAAGATGAACCTTTAGAAGATAGAGATGATAACAGCCTTATATACTAACAGACTTTTTTTCCTTCCACTTTCTTACTTTCATCTTTTTACAGTGGTTTTCTCATAGATTTTCTTTTACTCACTTCTGAATGACTTTTGGTCTCACACCTCCATTTCATTTTCCCACACATCTAGTTCTCTTCTTTTCTTTTCTTTTTTTGTTTCCTGTTACCTTTTTACCATTTCACCTTTTCTCTTTTATTCCTTCTCTGCCTCTCTGTATTCCATTTTCCTTTCCTTCTCTTTGTTTTCCACATTCCAATTCACCACAACCTGTATTTCATGGCACTGAACAACCTTATCATAATTTAAATATACTTATCCGCACAGAGACCCTGCAGTTACCTTTGGTCAGCAACTGGTAACATACCTCTTCAGTTAAATCAACTTAGAACAAAATATTACAATACTACAATCCAACATTATGTACCATACACAATTCTAGAAACAGAAATTGGGTAAAACGATTCATAGCCTTATTCTGCAATCCTGTATGCAGGGACCATGCTGCCATCCCTACTGGTGAACAAATTCTTTTTTTTAAATAAACACAGTTACTAATTTCAGTACAGATTACAGGGTTGCGGCTATCTTTCGCAGATGTGCATCGGGGAAGAGGAATACAGTTCTCTCCTACCGATGAAATTGAAACATGTGACAACCATACCAAAAATTAACCATTCCACAAAAAGGAAACAGTTTTTCCTAATCCTCATACTTGTTTAAAGAAACAAAAAGCTACAGGATTTATATTAGTAAACATGATTTTCTAATGTGGATAAACAAGAAAAATACTCAAGATACCCAGGTTTCATAAAAGCATGACTGAATTAAGAAGATAAAAACCAGAAAAATTCAAGCTTATTGCAGAGCCTTATGACTGAGGATTTGAAGCTTACTCAGACATTTCTCTGATTTAAAGTGTTATTAGGATGCCAAACTGGCAAAAGGACATGAATACTTCATTAGTTAAACTCAAGAAAATTATTCTAGTCTTATTTAATTACAGTGCTTTAATGCAGAACTTGAAACAAAATCACAGGAGTTGTCTTTAAAAACCCAGCAATAACTGGAGAGTCCTCCTCCGTAATGCAGTGAACCCCAAGACCTAAGGGCCTTTTCTAAATTCATCTTTCCACGGGGCAAGAGCTGGAGCCATACGCAGTTCCCAGCCTCAGGCAGCTGCACTGTGCTTCACACCAGGAGGCAGGTGCACCAGCAGCAAGCTTTGAAATATTACAGTCCTCTCATCTGCATCAGTCAGTAATTTTTTTGTGAGAAAGGTAAATTAATGAGGGGGAAATCCTCTTTAATTGCAATCAACAGGACATCACTAAAAAAACCAAAGGAATGTGAAGCAACAATGACAGTGTTAGCTGGAATTTTGAGCTTTCCATTTTTTAATCAAACCAAAAGTATTTTTTCATCCATGAATCGTCTCAAGAGGAAAAAAAATCTGTCAGTAGTGTGGGTGACAACTGGAAGAATACTTTCAAGGAAAACCATTTGAGGGCAGATGAGAGAAACACAATTACAATCACCCATTCACTGCTGAAGCAAGAACCAAGGCTGAAGGCTTTGAACAAGTAGAGAAAGATGAAAGAACTCACAGTGAATATCTACTTTCTAAGACAAGTATGGCGTATTTCAGGTACCTGACATGTTGTTCTGTAAGCAGGTACCATCCACCAGTACATCGTGCCCTACGTCTGAGTCTGAAATTTCTTTCTTCATGCAGCAATGGGGTGATGTCTTGGTCTGTTTTAAGAATGAAACAGCACCTTACCTACAGGTAAAGAAAGTCTGTAAAGTAAAAGTTTGTAAAGAAAGTTTTGGACAAATCCATTCTCATAACAAAGACAACAAGAAGCTCAGCAGAAGAGCAACACAAGACCAGAGCAAAGAAACACACAAATGCATTACAATGAGGAAAAACACTTAATTACTGTAACTTCTTCCGGTTTCACTTTACTGTGTTGGTCAGACTCTTTTGAATTTTTTTCTTTATTACAATACAACCTAGCAAGACTTAAGAGATTGAGAAAGCACTCGATTATACCCTAAGGTAAGAATCTGCAGCAAAGTTTCATGAACCTCTCAGAGCATAGTATTTCATGCTCCAGTCCATACCCAGCCTTTTGGTAACTCTGAAGTACTTTAGTTTCAGAGCTTTCCATTTCAAGGACTTCCTGAAATTTTGGGGGATTTTCTGTTTTGGGTTTTTTTTTTCAGAGCAAGTGGCAGAACCATAGTAAGGTAATTTAATTTGTTGGATTCAAAATGCAAAGTCAGGTATTCTGAGGGCTAGTCAATGCCAGCGCAAAGATTTGGCTGATGTGTGATTGCCACCCACGCACTTCAGTACTGCTTATTTCTATCTCATCTTCTCTGTTCAGCAATAAAAATGGTAGACAAAGCTTCTTCTAGTGGCTTGGTAGAAAACCAAGGTTTTCTCTAGTCTAATAAATCACGAGATTTGGCCTTGCGTCAATTCAATTTTAGGAGGTATTTGATTTGCCCCATTTCAAGTTGCCCTCATTCGTCACATACTATTTCAGACTCCACAGTGTATAGAAGGCTGATCAATTTAACAGTCACTTATTAGAACCCACTAAAATAATGTAGGAAAGAGTCAATAAATGCAAGATTACTATTGGTTTTACTGTGTTTTGTAGTGCACTCAGCTAGTCTTACTGAGTGGTTGGGAAATAGGCATCTTCTTGTCCCTAATAGCTAATTTAGAATGAAATAATATTCCAAGGTAATTGAACTTGGAACTGCAAATTTCAGGATACCAAGAACCACATACAGTGCTGCCTTCTGTATGCAAAGAAATATTACCAGACACGCAGTGAAAAAGAAATGGGAGTTTTAGAAATAACTTACTTGGGAAAATGTCAACTAAATCAGAATCAGCTCAAATTTTTCAGCTACTCTAAATTTGTTTGACAAAGTTTTCCATATACTTAATTCAAAGCATAAAATTTGGCTACAGAGGGAAGCATGGGGTTTGTTCTTTTACCAGATAATAACTGTTATACCAAAGAGGATTTAGGTAAATGAATATTGACTTTCTACTAATATCATTAGTAGGTCTTTACTTCTCTTTTCCATTTTTAAGTCCAGTCATAACCCTTTCAGTACTCGTGCACTAGTCTGGTATCTTCCAGGGGTCCAGCCAGTAAAGCCACAGCACAGATTATAATGGCAGACCACAGATTCTCCCAAAGCTGATTTTACAAGAGTCCTTATCCTCAAATACTGAAAGGTATTTTAGGGAGCAGTGGATTACAGGTGCCCGCTTTCCCAGGTGACTGTCTGAATCACAGGGCTGTAAAGCCATCCTTTTCCTTCGTCTCAGTTTCCACCTGTGCCACACAGAGCAGAACCACTCCAATGAAATGGCAAGGAAGGCCGCTCACAGCTGAAGGCTCACCCAGCAGCAGGATGGGTTAGGCAGTCCGTAACTGGGAGAGGGTGATGCAGGGTCACCTCCATCCTCAGGCTGGCTGAGCTGGAGAGGTTCGGAGCTGCCGGCAGATCTGGACACTCCACAGCCTAGAACTGAAAGATGTGGCCTCGGATCCACTCAAGCAGATGCAGAAGAGTACATGAACACCCTGTGCCACCTGCTCGGTGCTCCAACTGCCAGCCTCTGGGGAAACGCGTCTCGCCTATCCAACAACTTCACTACTCTTTAACCCCCATTTCCTAGCTTGCAAATTATTTCCTATCTAAACTGCCCAGTGAATCTGACCTGACTTCACTAATCTGAGAGGGCCTAGCCTCATTTTCAGGAATTTTATTCTTCTCTCAAAAATCTAACTGGCTGTTAAGTAACCAGCATTAGACCTCAAGCAAGTATATACCATCTCTCCTTGAGACCTCCTCGGTTTCTTGAAATGTTTTAGCAGCCCTGTATCTGGTGTGTTTTGGTCCAGCAACAAAATACACAGCTGAAAAACATTTTATTTCTCTTCTTTTAAATACTAAATAAGTACCTACTCATAGCAAACTTTTAAAGAAGTCTTCAGGCAGAAACAAATACTGATGGCTAAGTTTCAGTTGGAAAGAGTGGACAAACAGAAACCTTAAGAGACTGGTAGCAAGAACATCCATTTCTCAGCACTGCTAAGAAAACTGGTTGCTGCTCTTTGCCTATGAGATGTTACTTGGAAGTAAAATCACATGAGGTGTGTATATTTTGAACAAGCCTGTGCATGAAGGACATTGTGGATTTTCTTAAAGACATACCTTAAAAACACACATTACAGCCTATTCCCATTTATTTTTAGGATGCAAGGAAAATTTGAAACAGATGCCACGACTGATACCCATTTCTAAAAGATCAGAAGCTGTAGGTGGTGATGCACGGCCTATCTGCACTTGGGCAGGACAGACCGTACTCCGTAGTTTGAATGCATTTACTGGCTGGGTCTCCCCAGAGTTTTTTTAGAACATTCTCTGACAATTGTCCCTTTCCGCCTTTGTGAAGTTGTCAGCATGTCAAAAAGTTTTTAAAGTTACAGCATGTCAAATGTTAGCTTTAGATCAATTCTGCCCTCTACTCACACACAGCTACTGTGTAGTTTGAGAGTCTATGTCAAAGCAAAACTTCTCTTCCTTACATATTCCATGTAACACAAGAGATACAACAAAGTTTTGTTTTCTCTCATTTCTCCTTTTATCTGTCACATGGTGCTATCTCATCCTCAGAAATCAGCATGGTTTTAGTAACTAAAGGTACAAACAAGGCACACCACTAAACTGAACAGAAAATAATTGATTTATCTGTTGAAAAATGACAAGGGAAAATAATACCAAACATGCAAAATTTCTTATTTTACTAGACTATTTTCCACATAAATTAAAAAATATGGATCACATTATCATTAGTTTATACAGCAACGGTCTAGTTTCTGTTGAAAAAGCTAAGGAGATCAGAAAACAGCAATCCCTTATACAGTATTTGCTTTGCAGAAAATGCACTTATGAAATATACATGTGCTGAGAAGTGATTAGGATGCAGTTCTTAATTTCGATTAAAATGCTGCTCCTTTATGCTTACTGAGCTTCAAAAAACAGCCTGATTTGTATGCTTTTATAGTATTTTCTGTCTTTTTTTTTTAAAGCAGGACTAAATTTAACTTCACTGCTATGTATGCAAAAATGAATGCAAATATGAAACTTTCTTTAGCTTACAGTTATTAACTTGAGAGATAAACTAGGAGACTGTTAACTCAAAGCCCAAGATGATGACTACTTCTAATAACAGTAACTCCAGAAGCCTGAAATGAGGTCTGGGATCCTCTGCAGTGAGCGCTGAACAAACGCATCACAAGAGATGCACCACCTCCCCAGAGAGCAAGGAGCCAACTAGGCCAGATGAAGGATGAGAGAAACTAAGGCATGGAGCAATATTAAGATCACACCTGAAGAGCTCCACTTATCTGTCAGCAGAAAAGCATTTTTTCTCATCCTTCTACTTATCTGCAAGATTTGTTTATCACTTTTTGCTCATTTTACCCCTATATGGTGGGCAGTTTCCACTATGATATTAAAAATGTATATTCAAAATGTATATGTTGTTCTTTGTCATCAAAGGTTCTCAGTCTTGACCAGTCACCAACCATAGTTGGTTGCTGTGCAACATTATTTCAATTCTCATACCAAGCAAGTGAAGCTCATTGCATCAATGAAGCTTTGATTCTCTACTGTGGAAACAGGACTTGACTTTTCTGGAGGGTGGTGGCGATATTTTTAATCACTCGGAACCTTTTTGCCCAGCACTACATGCACAGATGCTGCCAGATGCATTTGTCTTGGAAAATTAGGTTACTGTCAGACCTACTCACTGGATGTAGAGTCTTAATTTTAGCATCTTCTCTCCATATTCTTACAAAGTAATTCTGTGGGTGTGTGGCACACTGGGAGGAAAGGAAAGGCGATGGAAGATAGGGAGCCAAATATCAAAGCAGGCAGAATATCCTTGAGCTATCTTTGCAGCTCTGCCAGGGCTTCGGCAGGCTGGGCCCAGAAGAGCAGCCCCACTGTCATGTCAAGAAAAGTACCCTCCTTACAGAACATACCAAAGACATTGCTTTTGCTTGTCCGCATTTCTTTTATTAGTAATTTCACTTATGCAAAAGTGCATGCCCCTTCCTTCTGGCCAGAGCTTATACAAAGATAGAGCGCTGAAATGTTTTAAGATAGTTCATTTAAAAACTGAAGGAAATCATTACTTTTAAAATATGAAAAGATGATCTATTATGATGAAAAAGATAACTAATGGGAACTTTTTTAGTCAGCAGAAAAAAAAATGACCTGGAAATATAGCTGAAGAGGTAGCATCCATGAAGGGAGTGAATCTTGTGATCTACACTTACCCCACTGCAGGGAGGGCTGTACCTCTTCCCACAGGTCCCTGAATGAGGTGCAGATGTGCTGTTACGGCAATACAAGCTCCCACTTTTGCTGAGAGCTGTACAAAGCGTGGTCTATCTTACGGATTCTGCAAATATAAAAGAAAAGGCCCCCTTATACAATCTATAATTGATGTCCAGGCTAAATATTTTAAACCAGTCAAGGCAGACATAACTTCAAGGGATAATTTGTACAGCACTTGACATATCTGGCATATGCTTAGCCCTGCTTCACTCCAAGAAGATGAGCAGCATGTGGCAGCAGCATCCAGAAAACCCCACTGATTTCTCATATTCACCTTCCTTCTAAAAAATAGTCTCCTCTGATGTGAAACTGTTACATCAAGATCAACAATGGAAATACAAAGAAATACCTCCGAATGTACCCAAAATACATTCAGAAAGAATTAAGTAGATGAACTAGTAAAGTACTCCTCCTTTTCCCCAAAAACCTCACTTCATCCCAAAAGCTTAGCTTTGATTAGAGTTTTTTAAAAAAGCATTTCAATGGCTTGTAAGTCCTTGGTAAGAACTGCTTAGCTGAACGATATAACACACTCCAAAATTATGAACTATCAATAAATCAGTTTAACCATAACTAGTAAAGAGCTTCTTCAGGATTTAATTATAACGACATCACTAGCTTAATGCAATGTTTTTAGGGAGCTGAAGTCATGTATAAGGCAATGAGTTCTGCCGCATTCAGCTGTGTGCTGGAAGCAGTGCTGATAACACCGGGATGTTTTCGTCACTGCTGAGCAGTGCTTGCACACAGCCAAGGCCTGTTCTGCTCCTCACCCACCCCAGCAGCGAGCGGCTGGGGGGGCACAAGGAGCTGGGAGGGGGCACGGCCGGGACAGCCGACCCCGACTGACCCGAGGGATATCCCATGCCGTACGGCAGCGTATAGAGCTGGGGGAGGAGGAGGAAGGGGGGGGACATTGGGGGTGATGGCGTTTGTCTCCCCGAGTCTCCGTTCTGCGTGCTGGCGCCCAGCTCTCCTGGGGATGGCTGAACACCTGCCTGCCGGTGGGAAGCAGGGAATGAATTCCTTGGTTTGCTTTGGCTGTATGTGTGGCTTCTGTTTTCCCTATTAAACTGTCTTTATCTCAGCCCACGAGTTTTCTCACTTGTACTCTTCCCATTCTCTCCCCCATCTCACCGGGGGGATCAGGGAGTGAGCGAACGGCTGGGATTAAACCACGAACTGTCATTTAACGTGTTTTTTAACACATGTGTTAAACATGTTTTTTAAACATGTGTTTAACATCAGTGTAAGATACAGACTCAGAGTTGTGCTTCCTGGACACACAACAAGCCCAGCTCTAAGAGAACAGCTGACCACCACCAGAGTGGCACCCAGAGGGAGACAGGGCTCTTTAAAAGCTAGGGAAATTAGATGCATAAATCCAAAACAATGTTTTAGAAAAAATCGTTTTCCACCTCAATATAAGGGAGATCCTTCAGACTACAGACGGCGGGTTTTGCCCGTACAGCACTCCACGGGGGTCTCCGCGGCACGTGTAGGACCAGCACGTGCTCCCTCCGCTCCACGCCATGACTGCTTGGCCGCTGCCTGCCTGCGCAAGCACCGCCAGCACGCCAGGCGAGGAGGTGCCCCGGAGGGTGCCCACGGTCACAGCCATCTCCACGCACACTGCAGCCCTCCAGACACGGCCTCGCAGGCGGCCTGAGGGCTGCTACTGGCAGACAGCACGCACCCTGTGTGTCTAGGATTCCCATTAGGGCGAGTCGCAATATATCCTGGGAAATCCTTAGAAAATGTGCTTTGGGGAAAAATCTTAACTCATCTGGATCCTTCGTATTAGAAAAAATAACCAAAGCTTTTACTTAAATGTCACTTATTGAATGAATGCAATTTTGTAAAGATAATTTTGGCAGGTGGATTCAAATCATTCAAAAGTCACAGTGTGTTGTAATTTTAGTGTGCTTGTCCCCTTCTTTCTTTGAGCACTGTTTTGTTAGCCCTTGTTAAAGCACAAGCTTCATTGCTGCTTGGAAAATTCTGGAAAAAATTATCACCGTGGCTATTATATGGTCCTTCATTCACAGCCTAACTCAGATAACACCATTTTCAGTATCCTGTCAAAAGCTTTTTCTACTAGAATTTCTGAAGTTGTTAGGATCTCCAAAAATTTCACAGGCTAGAGAAAATGAAAACTTATTTGGTGCAAGCTGCATTAGATGGCAAAATGGGCCTTTCTTTCTCATAAATAACATAAAACAAGCCTTAGAAGACAGAGAGATTTTTTCCTAGGAAAAGGATTGATGATTTTGTTTTCCTTGCAGTTTTACCAGTACTTTCATTACAGATTTTATATTATTCACTCCTATGACTGCACTCAACCATGTAACTAACATTCAGTCAGCACACTGTTCTTAAATTGAGCTGCCTTCTGAATCAGTTTCTGTTATTATTTTAATGTATCATACATCAATGCCTCTGAGAGACCTGCCACAAGCCTTTTTAATATAGAAGATATCACTTGTCTTACAGCCCCTAATAGTGTACTATCTGCTATCGTAAGTATTTTGAGGAGATAGTATTCAAGTCTGTATTTCTTTGTCAATGCCCAGCTTCCTTTCTGTCTTCTATTTTAATTAAAATAAACCAAAAAACTTAGGGCAACCAGTTTGGTATTGCTCACTGAGTATCTCTAGCCTTCAGCAATAGGCACCTGGGAAAGCTGGTAACTGGTCAAATTTGGCATGTTTCCTTGTTCAATGAAAACAAGTCTTTTTTAAAAACAAGTCTGTTCAAACAGAAACTATCCTTTTCTACAAGAAAGCGTCTGCCAATCTCAAGATCAATCCCCAAAAATCCTTTTTCTCAATCAATTACCTTTCACTCACATGTAAGTGGGGTGGCCTAGAGGAAGACCTTGTCTGATCAGGTCTGGAATAAACTTGTGCCCATTGCCTCTTGTCCTTTCACTGGGCGCCACTGAGACGGGCCACGGTCCGCCTTTGCCTCCTCTCATCAAGTATTTATACATACTGACAAGATCCGCCTGAGCTTTTCTTACACTGAATAGTGCCTCCTCAAAGCCCTTCTTTCTTTAGCTTTTCCTAATCTCTCTGCTGTTTCTGTCAACAGTACAAAATTTTCACAAGAGAACACCAATAAAACAACTGCACTCGTGTGCCTGTAGCTTGAAGGCAGTACTGCATGCCTGTGTTTGGAGATGAGGCCATGGGGTTTCAGCTACATAAACGGCTCCTTCTAACTTTCTCAAATGAGTGCAAAGTCAGTTATTGTAGTCTTTGACAATATTATAAGAATTCTGCTTTACTGTTAACTACTTGATCATGCAGACTCAGTGTAGCAGAGCTCTGTTGATGGTTACTTTAAGTTTTGCTTCCACTGGGACTGGGCTTCTACTGTATCTCTCTAACTGTGCATATCTAAAGTAAGATGACTGCTGTTTCCACATTATTCAAATGGATTAGTGCAGTAATGGCACAAGCAACGAAAAGATGAACACGTTCCTTTAAGAACCCAGTGGTGGCTGGCACTTCCATTTTGCCCACTGATAAGAGAATTCATGAGAGTAACTACTTGTTTTCATTTCACCACTCTCCAGTGAAATATTTATGAGCTTTTTTAATTCTCCTCAGACTCTTAGAATTGTTACGCCCTTTATCTACGGCTAGATTTTAATAAGGAAGACAGCAGAGGTCACCATGACAATGGTAACTGCAAACTGTTTAATCACAGAATGTATTTTAGCATTGCGCATTGTCAAGTTCACTTACAGATGTAGTGTGAATCCCAAATGTCTGTCTGTATATCTCCCATTTAAAAAAATGTGGATGCTAAATTTCTAAAATGTGCAGACCTCACTAGCACCTAAATCATGCCTGCTCTTGCATAAACTGCTTTAAAATATTTGTACACAGACATGAAGTGGTTCCATATGTCCTAAAAATACCCCAACAAACACACACAGATAAACTGTGTAGTTATACACACACAAACATGTACTGTGGGGCACCGTCAGCTATGTCTTCTTGTGTTAGCACACCTCTGCTCCATATGATATATGGGTAACAACAAATAATTGTACGGGCGCTAAAACTTTTGCCTCACAAAGTTAGTTGCTTACCATCCAGGAGGTAAAAAATATATTTGTGTACTAAGTACTGATAATAGCATCACTAGGTCAGCCTGAGGGACCACTTACATCGCAGCCCAGCAAAGGAACACTACGCACACGCGTAGGTGCGGCCCAGCTTAAATGATGACAGCACACCGGTATCGGCATATGCAAGTTAGAGCTAGTGAAGGGGTAAAGGACCTTAGCTATCCTCTTTCAGGAAACCCGTTCCTCATTTAAGCCACAGATGACCTGGGCTAACAGCTGCCACACGACAATCTAATGAAGACATGCAGTTCTTGGTTTGTTTTTGAGTTCTTCACAGACCATGTTGTTGTCCCTAACTCCTTGTCCAGCCTTCGGCATCTAGTGAAGGGGGGGGTTTTATGCTTATTTTAAAACAGAGGTCATGCCTTGGTAGATGGACTTTCCCAAATTCTCCTAGTCCATCTGAAATTTCACTTTCAGCTCACTACAACAAAGCATCTGGTTATAGCGTTTTGCAAAGCATTGAAGGATTTAAACCAAATTTGCTGCTGGAAATTTAATTTGCAGGAAAAAGCATCAAAGAATAAATCAAGAGTCTGTCTTACAGGATAGCTGCAGTACAAAACAGATTACTTTATGTCCTGGAGGTAAACAAATTCCAGTTAAAATTTTTTACCCTTTAATGTAAAGACAATCGTTTGTTTTATATTCATCCCCCTTATGAAGTGCCAATAATCACAAAACAGTAAGAATACCAACCTCCTTCGTGCCACATATCTGTCAATATGCATGTCTTGTGATGCCTCTACTGAATGATGAAGATAAAAGACACTTTGCATGTCATTTATCTTAAAAAAAATTAACATGTGATGTTAGCCTGTAATGTTAACATGTAGTGTAGCATGGCATTGACATCACCATCAAAGTGGAAATCCCATCTGTTAAAATATAAATGCCAGAGGCAGATGTGTTGAATTTGAGCTGCATGTGTGTAGAAAAGAGAACATCCATAAATTATAATTATCTTGGACATCTGACTGAACACAGAGCAAGCCTTTCCAAAGCAACTGATATTTAAGTGAATATTCAAGCAAGAGCTTTACTCCGATGGCCAATGTGATCCTTGGGGATGCATGGAGCTCATGACTACGCTGATGCAAAAACAATTAACAATAATTCATGAGTGGAAAAGCATATGAGTTGGCTCTTAGAGAATTTGCAAGTGAATATGGCCAGGTGGCTGTTCTAACAATTTGCTGGTTTAATCTGAGTAGCAAATGCTATGAAAAAACCACACGTTCATTGATATTTGGACCTTGGTCAGCCTACAGGTATGACACTAAACAGTAAAAAAAAAAAAAAAAAAAAAAAAAAAAAAAAAAAACACACTTTCCTCCTCTGTCTGTACCTCTCCCTGCCCCAGTAACGCACTCTGCAGCTCCAGACAGCTACAACACCCGATTAGTGATTACAGTGGCAAGTTAGCTCGTGGCCACAGATTATGTGTGTGTGCATACATTCACACTCACGTAATGCGAGACTACCAACTCGCCCCAGCACAACCGTATTTTCTGTGTAACTTTCAGCAACAACATCAGCAAGGACTACACATCTGTGTAAAACCGCATGTACACTTCGTGGCTCAGGGCCCCTGAGTTCACTTCAGGTAGGGGTAATGACTGTTGGAAGACAAGCAGGCCAAGAAATCACACTAAGAAATTTTTATATTCCCAAATGAAAATGAACTCCATAGATAAAACCAAAGTTAAGCTCCTCACAGTCTCTCAGCTGACAGACGAGGACTGCCTCCCCAGCCCAGCTGTGAGACACTGCCTTAAGCAAACTGCAGCAGAAGGGGAGCAGGGAGCGACCCTCCAGGGGCACAGGAGGGGTGCAGCAGTCGTCAGGCTAAGCGTTAAGCCAAGCTCCTTTGTGTTACACTGCTCTTTATGCCACAACCGTTAATGAAAGCAGCCTATATGCTAAACATTTACAGCTATACCTTTAAATTTTAGCAAGAACACATAAGAGGACAGCAAGTTCTCAGCATAATTAGCTCTGCAAAGTCCCAAAGGTCCTTTGTTAGTCATACATCGGGGATGATAATGTGGTCTGAATGCCTGTCGGAGTACACAAAGACTCATCTCTGGCAAAACACAGCCTCAATCCTTGTTTCCCGTTCTAAACTTCCAATGCTTTCCATTCTACTACAGAGGGTACTTCTTCCACAAAACCAGAGCAAAGATACACATCACCGATTTTACCCCACGGTATTTACAAACAGTACTCTTGCAGAACCACATTCCTCATTTCAAAAATCATAAATAACACAAGCAGCGTGCTAGCATGCAAATGGAGGAGCTCACAGGTATGAGGGAGGAGGAAAGGGGAAAATATTATCGACAGCTGTGAGACTTGTCTGCTCCAGGATGCCATTATGTATTCCAACCTAAGAACACAGTGAAGACCCATGGATAAGGTTATGTATGAAGATCATTGTGGTGTATAAACTAAATTCCCATTGGCAATTTATTATTTATTTCCATTACAATACACTTCACCAGAGGGGAATCTGTCCATTATGAATTTATCAAATACACTGATTATCCAAGTAATTCATACATTTGCTTAGAAAACTATTTATTGTATTCATCCTCCTCATAAAATACTTTCTAAACAGAAATAGTGATTCATATGCAGGTCTTCACTATGAAACAAAAATATAATTGATTCATTTTCATTACCATCACCCTGCACTTTCTGTGCCAGGAAAGTCAAGTTGACATAAATATTCTGACATAAAATCACAAAGTGATCATACATTTAATGTCACTTAAATATGCACAGGCTAATAAAACAGTAGTAAGAACATGCTACAGGAGAGTTTTTTAAAATCAATTTGAGATAATTTGTAAGGCTGATTTCTGTGAACTCTGAATTACACAAAAATGTGGCATTAAAGAAAAAAAACATTAAAAGCTAGACCTAGAGCTGATTATACTGGAGCAGCTGTGACACATCATCGCTGTGCATTACGAGCAATATAGTGGGCAGTATAATTTGATACACAATATTGTAATAGTTGCTATACTGATTTTAGTAAAGATTCAATCAATGAGGAATGTTAACTGCAAATCAGAGAATTTTTATTTCATAAAGCTTTGACTAGGCCTTAGCAAGGACCCAAAGTGTCTTGGAAGAAATGAAATGGCAGTAGTGCTATGGCATTAGCAGTATGTGCCAGTGACATAGGATAGACATGAGGAGGAGTCTGAAATGTCCATTGTATCAAGGCTTCAAAGAGGTATCTTCCATCCTTAATCTTAAAAACACTGCCATTTTCACATAAGTTGCCAAAAGAGTTTACTTCCTTTAACAGGAAAACACGGTATGGCTGACCAGGTCCATCACAGGCAGCATTAAGTGGTAGGGGGTTAGTGCTCAGTATTCATAAATACTTCTACATTTCTACTGAACTATCATACCATTGATTCTGGTAGTGACAGAGCAAACCATCCATGGCATGGTATGCTATTCTCACAGTTATTCTTATATGTTCTTATATATTCTTTTTTATATTTATTCTTATATTCTTAAAGTTGATAGCACAAGTTCTGGACAAATCACCTAGAATTAGATTTGTAACAGATTATAGCCTACTATCCAAATCAAAGTGTGCCCTCCAACACTGTTTCATTCCTGTTTGACCATTGTTCTGCCCCCATACGCAACGTCACTGAAAGCATTTAGTCGGTTATCTTCAGTATCTACTGGGGTCATGGTCTCACTTCTTCCATTACACTCTTCTCATTTACATGACTATGGACTCTCATAGTAGTTCTTCTCATTTCCTTTGCCAGATACAACTCAGTTCGGCTTTTGCAACTATCTTTTACCCCTAAACTTCCCGAACTCCAAGACCTAGTACTTTCTTGTAAATAATCCCTTTGTCCATTCCTCGTAAACTCTTTGTTTACTCCTAACAACCTTTCATCTTGAACTTCTTCCACCTGACAAAAGTCACTGTCCACGAGTGGTTTGTAGCCTATCCTACGTTTAAGAACATGAGGTGATGCAGTACAAGCACTGTAAAGGAACATCAAATCCATGTTTATGCTGGAAGTAGCATTCACACAGAGGAAAAGCACTTAGAAAAATCTGCCTTTAAGCACAAAAATATAATGGATGATAAGAGCCTTCTCATTTGCTTGGATCAAGTACTGTGCTGTCCAGAATCCCAGCCAAAAGTAAATGCATTTACTCTGTACTTTTCACATACTCACATTTTTAAGGATCCAATTATTTTTCTTGGAGTGCGTTGCCTGTACCTGAATATAAAACATACATCAAGTTCAAACCATAGTGGCAAGAGCTGCTGTATCGGGCACAGAATTACTTTATGTCTCATTTTCTTATACTCAAAAAGAAGCTAATTATACACTGCAACCAGGATGAGACCAGGGTTGCAAAGAAAAAAAAGATGTCCCATTTATTAATCTACAACAACCTCTTCAGAGACTTCAGGCATTTCGCTCCTCCTTGTATGCATAGTGTAATTTGCCACTAGTCTCTGAAGCTTTATAGTCATCTGTGGAATATTGTTCTCCAACACCAAGGGATTTATTGAAGCCTTTGTGAACATTCACGTCTTTTATCTCTACCTGTGATAGGGAGACTTCAGTGAAATGGACACCTTAACTTCCCTTTCAGTATTAGTGTTAGGAATGCAGGGATCTTGTAAATGTCTTGAACCTACCACATCCCCAAATGCACTTTGACCAGCCCGTTCATCCTGTGGAATCTGCACACACAACCTGTTTGGGTGGTCATTCACAGGAGCAAGACACAGCGGTAGAAACTGTCTGATGGAGCCCAGATGATAGGCAGTGGAAAATCTATGGTGGCCATCCTCCAGTCTAATTCGCTACTAAAAGAAAAAAACCATGGCATTTCTAACATTCATGGCTACAAAGCAAATGTCCCAGCTCTTTAATAGATACCCAAGATGCAGACAATACAGTACAATGATTTAGGATCAAGACTGTACTGGGTCTTACTTTATCCCTGTAACTGTTTATCTTCCACAGCTATCCTTTGTGTATTACCTCCACGCTCTGCCTGGTTGGAGCTACAGCATTTGACCTTTTTCTGTCAACATTCAGGAACATAACTACAACCTCATAACTGAAAACCAAACTGTCTGGAGTACTTAATAATTGCATGCACTTTTGGCAGAGTACCTGATAAACAGTTCCTTGATACACTTACTTACCTGATGGACAATCCATAATCTCAGGTATGATGACTAACCAAAATCAAAACCCAAACAATTTCTCACTTTTAGAAAAACAACTATGACAAACCAAGTGCACTGACCAACAGGGGGATGAGAATAATAAAGAAACTGTTTCATTTATTGGGACTCCACAATATGCTACTATAAGGTGGATCCTACTTCATTTATTCATTCTTAATCCAGTCCGGTATACTATAAAAACAAGAAATAATTACTGTAGCTACTTTACAGGAACCAGCATCTGCTTCTATCTTGCTCAAAATTATTACAGATTTAAAAATCAAAATAGAATCCCTCATTATATTCACCAACAGAAAATTATACTAAGTTGAATGTACACAGAAACTCCACAAAGAAATCTGAAATGTTTTTAGTAATGTCTAATAGCAAACTCCTATAGAAGTAAGCCTGAAAAATTGTATTTCAGCAGCAGTTGTGTTGTTTGTCCAGTTGCCAAACAAAAATTGACCATATGCTCTGTGCATCAGTGAGTAGTTTCATTCTCTTTTCTTTTTTCCAAATGTGCATTTAAAAAAGAAGTAAGTCTGGTTGTTCAGCTATACTACTTACTAAGCTTCATCTGAAACAGTAGTGTGAACCTATAAAAGCTATAAGCTGCAGAAGAGCAACAGATAATTCCATAAAAACAAAAGCTTTTGTACCTTACCCCTAAAACAACAAAAAAACAACAGAAGAGTAATAATGAGTTATTTAATTCTGTCTAAAAATACACGAGGCCAATTTCAGTAGGTATTAAGAAGTAGCCTTGCAAAAAACAGATTTTTAATGAAATAATGAATTTTGCATTCCTTTTTATTTGCCTGCCTGTTTTCTGTTGTGAGGGCAAGTAAGTAGAAAATCTAGAAACCAAAAAAAAGGCAACAAATTAAAAATACTTCTAGAGACTTACTCAAAAATATGAGCTGTTGCAGTGCTCCTGCAAGAAAAATGTTGCTTTCCAATCATTCCTCGTATATTGGGAGAGTACTGCTCCAGCAGTGGCTGGTGGCCATCTTGAACTAAGCAGTGAAACAGAGCAGTGGGCAGAATCCCCTTCCAGCCTAAAAATCAGAGCGAAAGAAAGAGAATTGATTATACAGGTGTCTTGGTTTCAGCTGGGATAGAATTAAATTTCTTCCTAGTAGCTGCTACAGTGCTGTGTTTTGGACTTAGTGTGAGAACAATGCTGATAACACACGGGTGGTTTAGTTGTTGCTGAGCAGTGCTGACACCAGTCAAGGACATTTTAGCTCCCCATGCTCTGCCAGGGGCACAAGAAGCTGGGAGGGGGCACAGCCAGGCCAGCTGCCCCACCCTGCCCACAGGGCCATTCCATACCGTACGGCGTCACACTCCGTATAGAAACGGGAGGAGTTGGCCGGGGGGCAGCGATCGCTGCTCGGGGACGGGCGGGGCGTCGGTCAGCGGGTGGGGGGCAATGGCATTGGGCATCACTTGCTCTGTATATTCTATTATCATCATTATTATTATTTTCTCTTTCTCTGCTGTCCTACTAAACTGCCTTTATCTCAACCCACGGGTTTTATTTTTTCTTTTCCCCGGGTTCTCTCTCCCATCCCACCGGGGCGGGGAGGGTGAGCGAGCGGCTGTGTGGTGCTTAGTTGCTGACTGGGGTTAAACCACAACAGGCTAAGCAAGAAAGCAGTATCTTAGATTTCTTTTATTCTTTTCTTGAAAAAGCCAATGAAAAGACATGGATGAAAGGTGAGATGAGGGAAGTGTCAGAAGTTCCCTTTTTAGACATTGTTTTATATAAAGGAAAGATCTTAGGGAAAGAGAATTGTGGACACTACCCAGGACAGCCCTTGCATAGTTGAGTTTTGAGAAGTTTTTCTTTTGAAACTGTTCCAAACCAAATTTTTGGCAAGACAGATGGATTTATAAATGACTTATTTTTTTATGGTATGCATTTTCTGCAAATAAATCTATGTAAGAAAATAATTCTGAATAAATAAATACATACTATCTTTATAAAAACAGAAAATGAGACACATTAAAACAAGATTTCCAGTAATCTAAACCAGCTCTGAGAGACCAACTGGCTGTTTCGAACCACCTCACTATCAATTCTTACAGTAGTTGCACGCATTGAATTACTAAACATTTGTTACAGTTTTGAAACAAACTAAGATTCTGGGAATAGCATCCTGGACATGCATTAATTTCAACACAAAAATGAATATAAGCCACGATTGCTTTTGATCCTGTCCTACTGGGGAATAGTCTAAGCCTATTGATCTGAATGAAATGTCGCTTCTGTAAGTAACAAATAAACTCAATCACAACGTTCAAGCTTCATTAGGATTTCATGGAGTGAAGACAGAATAGCTGTATTAGTAACAGCTTTCTTACAGCTCTGCTATTCAAAGCAATATATCATACTACATTTTCACTCATTTTGGTTTCACTTTATGAACCACTTGAAAATGCAGAAAGAAAATGTTAAAATTCAACATTTAGCAATTAGTCTTCCTTGCATATTGCTGCTTTTAAATATTTTAGAACATTCATATCTGATTATTTTTATGGAAGGAAAAAAACACAAAAAAACCACTCTGAAATCTATAAACAGGAAATGTATCTATTAGGAATTTTTGTTGCTTTGCAGCAAACAAAATTTTCCTTATCTTCAGAGAAGGCAATATTGAGTCTAGTCCCTCACCTCAATCCCTTGGAAGGTGACAGATAAAATCTTCCTGAAAACCATTTTGAACCACATGAAGGACAGGAAGGTGATTGGGGGAGGCACCATGGATTTTCAAAGGGAAGCGTCATGTCTGACCACCCTGAGCCTTCAACAATGAGGTGACTGGCTTGGAGGATGAGGGGAAAGCCATGGATGTCGTCTACCTCAACTTCCACGAGGCTCTTCACACTGTCTCCCATAACATCCTCATTAGCAACCTGACAAAGTACAGGTTAGATATGTGACCAGCAAGGTGCGTTGAAAACTGGCTGAAGGGCTGGACCAAGAAGCTTGTGATCAGCAGCACTAACTGGGTATGCGTGCAGTGCACATGGGCTTGAAAGGCTATAAATGAGGTAGAGGGAAGGGGGCATACAAATATACACACATAAATAGAAAGTGATGCAAATTTTGGCTGTTCTTTCTACATGAAAGGTCTCTTCAGCTAGCTGTACAGCTGGCAAAGTGCCACATGAAGCATCGTAACAGGCAAGGGTAGGCAAGGAATGCAGCCAGTTTCCTCCACACAGCAGATGTGCGGATCACTTTTTACAAGGAAACCACAAATCCTTTAACCTAGTGTCAACACAATTCCCCATCCAGCACAACATAAGTAAAGTTATATCCATCAACATTTGATTTAAAAACCAGAAGCAAGCAGAATGATACAAAAGTGTCATCCCTTCCCAATGAGGTGACTTATCAGTGAGAAGTACTTTGGGTCTCTGCATACACATGAAATCATCCACTGCTTACTTGACAGCTGAGAACAAGCTTTCCTTTGTAAATGGAAATTAGGAAAGCCTACTTTTATAGCATTTATTAGAAGCAATTTGATGCTATTTGCTTTAGTATTCTGTTGGGTTTTTTTTAGTTGAGACATTATCATAATGCTACTAGTTCTTAAAAAGTGATGGTACTTTAACTGTGATTTATATAGGGTTTTCTGTAATTTCAAGGGTATTCTAGGATCTCGCAAATGACCTGAATTGCTCAGGAAAATATCACCCTTTCAATATCTTGGGAACTGCGGAGAAACTATTTAAGAAATTGCTTTAACTTTACTCAATTTTATAATTAATTTGATATTAAAAATAAACAAACAATAGTTTTACTGTCTAGAATGAGAAGCAAGGTATCCTTTTAATCAGGCTGAGAGGTGTGTAAGAATAGGGTTATTGCTGAGAAAAATGGACAGCTACTAATTTTGTACTTCGTGCAATGTGACACTGTATATTCACATTAACATGCCCTATTTGTCAGCATATTTGAATCTCATTTGGAAGAGAGCCTAATTAATGCTTTATAAATAAAACATATTCTGTCAGATGAGCAGAGATCATCTTGAGACAAAAACTCCCCAGAAAAAAAGGTTTTGCCCCAGCTGTCATTGATTGAGTTTCCAAAAGAAAACACATCTGGGCTCTAGTATTTCAAAAACTTCTAAGCACTGACTTTTCGTGCGGAACTGTGCCACTCGCTGACTGGGATGCTGCATTTCAGCATGTACTTCAGACACTGACAGGGACACCCCATATGAGAAATTTAGCAACACCTTGCTCTAAAGACTCAGTCCTGACCAAATGTCACTTTGAGAGTAATGAGAATTCTGACCAAATAACAAATCTAGGATTCAGCTCTGAGAATGTGCAAAAAAGTTGACTGAATTCCACTGTCAGAGAATGCAAAAACATATCTAGTCAGGTACTCAATATCCACAGAGCATCAGCAACGACAAGGAGAATGCTAAGAACTGAACAAATAAAAATTGGATTTGTGGTATTCTGAAATGAGTACTGCAGGGATAATAGAAACGGCATGAACTACAGTGGTAATTCAGCAAAGACACAGGGGGATGCGAATCCTTCAGAAGAGACAAAGACAGGTGAGAGGTGGTAGGGTTACTGTCCGTGTTAATGATGTGATATACTGTCAAGAAATGACAAATTATTACCAGAGTCAGGTTAAATCGAAGTAACTTAGAGCATGGGTGGGAGAAGAGGTTTTGCTGCAATATGGCAACTGTCTCTCTGCAGTGCTCTGATCACCCACATTCAAGAACAACTAGCTCCCGTGGGAACACACCCAGAAGGACTAATAGGATGGTCAGGTGCGTGGAAAGCCTACTTTATGAATGACAACTAGAGAAGCTTGGCTTACTAAGCCTACCAAGACAAAGGCTGAAGGAAGTATGATTGCTAAAACACACGAGAGGAACATGGTGCTGAATACTTCCATATAAGATAAAAAAGATGAAAGCACATGGACGGAGTGAATTAAACTGTGTATAAATTTACGTCAGGAGTTAGAAGAAGGTTTGTAACTCTTACAGCAACTGGACAGCCTCTGGTTCTTGGAAGCTCTACAACAATCGTCCATTCATTATGAGAAAATACAGGAATCAAAAGAGCTTTGCAGATTTTGAGACAAGGCCGGGTATGTTTGTGAAAGGTATGACAGGGTGCCTGTAAAAGCAGAGCACTGACCCAGACCCACATCTGAGATCTGAGCTGCTGTGAGGCACCGTCACGTAACATGTAGAAGCTCCATGTTCCTGATTCATTACGATACCCCTGAACTGCAGGGACTAGATGGCACTGCTCTCTTAATTCCACCAGAACCCTATGGAAAAGGCGTCAAGAAAACATATCATACTCTGCACGTGAGCAGAGAGTGGAAAAACAGGACTCTGCTTTGTATGCTGAAGCCATCAGTTGGCCTGATCTTGCATCTTTTATTCATCTAACGGGCTTCAAGACAGTTCCACTTCTCTTACCTGGCAGAATACCAAGTCCTCAGTTAGCTTTCCAATGTCCTAAAAAAAGCCTGTGATGGAAACATCCTGATTTCATTCTGGAAAAGTGACTTCTCTTCTGTCTGATCACAAATCAGATTATATTGAAAGCCTACTACTTACCTACCACAATATTCAGTGTTCCCTTTCGTACTGATTTCAGTGGCAGAAGGACTAGGTGGTTGTTGTTCATTTTGTTTTCATTCACATTTCACTATTAAATGTAATGATCTTTTATAAAAACATGACTTTTATTAAACAAAAACAAATAACAGAAAATCTATTTAACTCTTCTACCTTATGGAACAGAAAAGCTTTGAGAGGAAGCACATCTGCCTGAAAGTTCAGTAGGCAGTAGGTAAAGCAGATACGCTTGTACAAATATCAGGTCCAGTAGGACAACATCAGTTATAATTTTATAAGTTTATTAAAAATATAATCCTATTCAATGGGAAATTCTGATTAATTACATTTATTCATTAAAAACTCACATTAACTGTGCTCTGGAGTTGCATGTATTTGCATACATAGCATGGAGCCTTGCAAAACAAAAATAAATAAATATTCATCTGTAATGGATGCTCATACAACTATGAACCTATCAGGTATATTTGTTCTGATTTCCAAGTTATAGGCATGTTTACAGTAATAAGCAAAAGCACATTAGAAACTGCCCACCGTATGAACACTGTGCACACAGAAGAATATTTATTACAGCTAATATAGTCATCAAGAAAGACAAACAACCCTTCTTGATAGATCACTGTCACAGTAACATCTCTTCCTCCCCCCAGAGACACTACACTAATGTGTGATGTTGGAGGAGAGGCATTAACACAACGAAAGTCCACAGCATCTGAAGTCAGACAAGAAGTATTCTAGCAGAGCTATTAAGAACATCTTTGGGCTCAAGATGCCTCTCATGTGAGTTCACCAGATGATCAGAAATAAATGATTAATGGAAGACTGGAAGAACTAACATTAGACTTTCAATTCTGGTGTACAAGGGGCAGGAAATATTCTGGGCTTTTCGGGGGGAAAGCAAGGGAAATATTGATAGCTTGAAATGGTTTATGTTCACTTTACAAGCAAACTGTGAAATAACCTGGTTACAAAGATAGGCTTGGCCCTCTTTTCCCCCAGTGAAAGCTTTTTTAGAAACTCAGTGTTTAATGAAAAAAGTATGCAATTTGGCAATTATTTTAAAGTCAAATGGAGTATTATCTGAAAAGTACTCACTCAGATTCAGTGCCAGCATGAAAAGAAGTCTTACCAATCAATTTCCAACCAGACAGTACTTTTGAAGTTATTTACCCATCTACTAAAACAAGCTTGCTTCTGAGCTTTCTCATACAACCTAGCCTGGATCGAACCTAACTGTTAAAAATGATGCCATGAACCTTTAGTTTCAAGATTAAAGCAGCTGAAGCAAAAAGCAAAATAGCTTCATTATTTGGGGACATAAATCATGATTAAATAAAAGAGGAGAAAGTAAATCCAATCCGGAAACATTCCTGGCTTAATTCAGCATTTCTATTTCTCCAGCAGTAACTTACAGGAGAAAAAGAATGGGCAGTATCTGGGAATTACTACCTGCTCAGCATTTTATAAGTCCAGTTACACATGCAGTCTCACTGGCCATCCTAGACAAAAAGATGTCTGGAAAAATAAGCCATGTGGAAGTGATGGTGGTGAGGTCAAAAAAATTAATGTCAAGAGAAATTAGTCCCCAAATCTTTCCACAGTGTAGAGTAAACTAAGAGAAGATAGGGTAGTGCTTTGAATGGATTTGTTCATTAATACCAGCAACAGGACTTAGTGTGTCCGGCAAGAAAATGCCAGTCAATTGTGGTGACATTTTCAGTGTAAATAGTTCAGCCGGGAACAATGACAGAAGGTGGCCCTCCAGGCACCGTTACACCAGCCCAGAAGTCCCCTAGATCTGTGTCAGACTAAGGTTACAGATGTGAACATCTTTCCAGTAAATCACACCTCATTACTAATTTTGGGGTGAATTTATTAAAAGATGGCCAATACTGGAAACTTTTACAGGCAAAGCTAAATATTTTGCCCAGATCCACCATGGCTCTTGTGGTAACTCCACTGGAGAGAATACTCCCTCTGGCTTTGATGTTCATTCTGAATTTCCTGCCTTCTCCCAAATGCAGGCTGCCCTACACTGTAAGTTCATATTACATGTGGAAGAGCAGAAGAAGGACATGTGCAGCAAGAAATGTTAGTAACAGACATTCTAAGATAAAGCAAGCCTTCTCTTTTCATAACAGCTTTTCCTTAAACTCACCCTGCTCCTACACATGAAAATTATACTCAATTTCCTCTTATAAGAAAAGCCGGTTGAAACCTTACAACATAACTTAAAGCTAACACGAACCTTTTCTACCAGTTACAGTGGACTTCAGAAACAGGCTTTCCGAACAACTGTTCTCCATTTTTTATGAACATCTTCCACATCATTTTTTCAGCCAATTTAAATACTGCTGAGTAGCTTTTTAACAGAACTGCAGGAAGAGCTGTAACACAGAAATGTACAAATCTGCAATCAGAAAGAACTACTATGTTTCATTTAGCATAAAGAAATCTAAGGAAATTCTTATGTTCCAGAAGTGTTGAACGAAGAACAGACCAGACACTAGAATAATGCTACTTAGCTCTTACATCAGTATAGGAAAGGCATACCAAGTGTCAGATTTTTACTTTAAAGAAAGTGTGCTAGGTTTATTTAAACTGAAGTAAGAACCTGTCTGACCAATCTGCAAAGATCCACAGGAGTCAGTAGAACCGCAATGATTAAAATCAGCAAAGGATCTGTCCCCGTGCGTATGTGTGGTTGGGTTTAGGCAGTTGAACGTTTGCTTATTTGCCTGCCAAAAAGATTTTGTGCTCTTCATTGCACAGCAAGCTGTGTTTCAGCAAGGAAGTTATCTACGTGAAAGAGGAAGAGATGGAAATACAGAATGGTGGCTAAAATTGGTTTTAGGTTGTACCAGTATTACTTTCAAATCTACGAGCTAAGAAAGCTGCAGTACACAAGAAGGATATAACATTGCAAGATACCCACAGGTATCTGCTTTGTTTCATCTCTTACCTTTTTTCTTCACAAAAGCGGTTCTTTAATAAAAGAACACAGAGAGAGCACAATTCACACACAGTCTTGCAGCTCTGCAATTTGGGACTAATTCTGGGGTCTTTAGTCAGACTGAAGACCTCAAAAGAACTCAGGATCAAATTAAATTTTCAGCAATGGTTCAATAACTTCTACAGCCTTTAGCCTCTGAGAAGCCTCCTCAGAATCAAGTAGAAATACAGAGTTAGATTCTAACTTAAGCACATACCCAGAATAACTACAGAGAACCTGTTGCGGTTATTTCAGAATTACACCATGGCAAAATACAACTACATTCTGCCCTATCTGCCGTGCAATGGAGTATAAATTCAGCATTCAGTCATCTGTGTAAAATGTCCGGTTCCCTCCTTGGCAGAACATTCTAATGAAGTACAAAATTAAGGGACGACAGTAGCTCAAGTCCTGCCACTGGAGTTTATGCTGCCCACAGATGATTCTACACAATTACATCCCTAAGAACCAGAGTTTATCTTCTGATGTAAAAATTCACAGTAAATGTATTCATAAGAGAGTGAAGCAGTCCTGAACTAGATTATGACAGCATCTGACGGGGTGATGAAGGGCCTTTCCCAACCCAGATTAATTGGCAATCTTTTATCTGTTACTTCCTTTTGGTCTTAGTGCTGAGAAGCTGTGCACTATTCGAGCCTGAGCAAGGCACAGCTTAGTGCCCATCCACACATTATTTTCTCACTCAAATTTCACTGAAGTTATTCGGAGTCATCGACACATTCCTGGCATCAACATAATACATTTGTGTTTTAACAGGTACTCTGCTTTTATTATTTAATACTTGTATTTAGGTAGCAACTCAAGGTGTGTGCTGCACTAATACAGTCAGTCAGTGAAAGTGCTGGGCTGCAGTTTGGGCTTCAGCATTCATTGATGGAAAATTAGCTATTTGCATACCATCCCTACAAAAGAACATACAACAGTGTATCTAAAGCGTGGTTTGCCAGCAAGAGGAAAGCACTAAGAACTCCTTTGGAGAGTACTCTCCAGATATTCTACCCCCACCGCCCCCCCGACCACTTAGCACTTTGCAGACCCCCCTCAGTACCTTTCAGGTCTGATACTAAGCCAAGTGTTACTTGGCAATAAGAAGACCTAACAGCTTTATATACTTGAGAGCTGCTGAAAGATTTTCACACTCCTTCCTGGGAAGTTGGTGAAGACATAATGAAGACGGGCTGTGGTGCTGTGTGAGAGGTGAGGGATTTAAACACTGCAATAAAGCCTTCAAAACTATAGGCCATTCACACACAGTATTAGTACAAATGATGTGATGCCTAAATATGCAGAAAAAGTATATTAGCAGGTCAAAGATATTAGGGTAGGATGGTGTACCTCTTACTACAGGAGAAGCAAGAGACAATGAGGGCTCATTCTGTACCACCGCATAATGCAGCCTGTCAAGAATGCAATTCCTCAATGTGTTTGATAGGAGCGTACTGTGCTGCAAAGTATCTGCTGGGAAAAAGATATCAGAGGAGATACTGTTCCAATTCATTTGTTGTTTTCATATACACAACAGAAATCCTAAAAAAAATCACAGGCACATTTGAAACTCTCCTTGTATAACTTCCAGAGCTGTTCTCTTCTTTTTTTGATCAATAGCTTTGAATATGCTGAACACCCCAAAGCTAATACTAGCAAGCGTTTACACGCATACACAGTGCCTGGAAAGCTGTCCCTGCCTGGCAACAACAGCTGTAAAGATCTTTACTGCCTCTGCTGCCCTGCGTTCTGGAAAGAATAGGCAGGACATTAGAGGAGAATCGTCTCATGGGGAGAGGTGAGGTCCAGGGGACATGCAGTTAATCCCATGGTAACTGTGTATTTGTATCATTCGTAATGGTCTTATGTCGCTTGAACGGCATTACTATACAGTTTTAGGCAGGTCAAAGTGGCTTTTCTTTTAAAACCATTCTTGAAAAGATCTGAGTCAGTAATTATCCTTCTAGAAGAGAAGAATAATAATAACAGGGAAGGTTATTATTTTCATTTGTATGGAATGAATGCTATGCAGGCAGAGACAGACAGCCTAAAACGAGAGTAAAACTTAAGAGGCAGTTAGAATGAATGGGGTGCCAGGAAAGATGAGGCAGTTTCAGAGATACATTTTCATACAGTCTACATGTACAGAGATTCTGTCCAAACACACAAGGAAATTCTCCCATTTTACATGCAATGCAAATGTGTCATCAAGCGTGCAAAAGACTTGAACTTTTGGCTCTATGCAGATGTATCAAAAATGGTAATTCAATTTAATTTTTGTTATTTCAAAGACAGCAAATTAATTTTCCCTGAGAGTAATTACTTGTCATTGTTTTGCAAAGAAAACAGGAAAGAATATGAAGGTCAGAAAAAAATGTGTCGGGATGTGATCCTTTATACTGTCTGATTACTACATGTTTTTCCCAGCTAGGAGTTTTGGGATAAGATTATCCCATGCCCTCCTTCTTTCCCTATGGGAAGAAACAGGATTTTCAGAGTAGCCAAAACAGATTTACCTACTGTCATTCCAGAAGCTTTATGGGTCAAAAAACCCACATTTATTTCATTGATAATAAGCTTGCACTACCCTAAAACAAGTCCATCAACAAGAAAAAAGGGCAAGTTTTACCGCAATATTGGTGAAAGATTTGGCTTAATTGTAGGATCAGGGCAGCAACTTACTGTGGTGCGTGTCAGCTATTTAATACAAGTATAGTAACCCAGTCACAAGCAAACGGTAAATATTGGTCCGTATAAATATTTTAAAGACATTTAAGAGAAACAAGACATTCAAATAGCAAAAAAGAAACAAAGAACTAAGGCAAATGCCGGTACCAATTCTATCATAATCTGAAAGAATAAAAGCTAGCGTCTTTTCAAAGTCAGAGAAAATGGCAGATGATCTCCCAAAGCAAATGGAAGTTGCAAAACAAGTTACAGTTAAAACAACAGAAGGAGCATCCATGGTGAAAATGAACAAACACTCGTCTTCGACCTCAGGGCTTAAAGAAAACTCCTCACCTGTTAGAAGAGTAATGATCCACGCTGACTATTTAATGAAAGGCGTATGCGTCAGCATGAGGTACATGTGTAAAGGATTGACATCAATGAGAAATCCATGCTATTCCCTTGATAGCAGCTGTCTTAAGATCTGCACATTGTGAAGAAACTGCTGCACAGTCATGCTTCCCATCCTTACAGCCTGTACCCTTCCATCTACCTGTACCATTACCATCCAGAAAAAGATAAATCAGGAGACTTAAATATTCCCCAGCATACTGAGAAAAATTGAAATAAAGATGCTTCACTTATTTACCGTCTTCCTAGGGAAAAAAAAACAACTGCCTTTATAAAACTCATTCTCCAAACCCAAGAATAAACTTACTATCCTTATATGGTGGGTAGGAAACACTGAAATCATTATAATGGATATTTTTTCCTTTCCTCACCTGTTCACAAGCTGTATGGGAGCAAATTGCATAGCCTCTCCCTAAATCACCACGAACGCACTAAGTAGGGCTTATATTAGTTTAAGAAAAATATGGGGGACATTCTTACTTCTACTTAATTTTGTCCCCACTGATTTTCCCACACCATCTCATTTTTTCTTATCTGTTTTGTAAGTAATAGCCCACTAAGATATTCCTGAATTCCAGAGCTTCCACCCACCTGGAATACAAATATTTGCAAAAGTAAAATTATCATAACACTTAGTAAAGCATGTCTCCTAAAAGGAGCTCAACACACACACTTTCTGTATCTAAGAGAAAAGCAGGTCTAAAGCCTCCAAAACTCCTTCGTTTTGGTGTGCTCCTGAGCACAAATACTCCCATTTACTAACACAGTAATTCCATTAAGAAAAGTACAACTAGAAAGATGTCTCCAGGGTTTTACAGTACCTGGCTTTGCCTAGTGCTCATTACTGGTTACCACTAACCATTATTTACACTAATAAATATTTATTTTAACTAGATCCCTTAATTTTCAGGTTTTGGTACAATTTCTTTGGGGAAAAAAAAAATAGCACTGTTTTGACTTTGCATTGCTAGGAAAAAAAATTCCTACCGTTGCTTTATGGTTCTACTGTACAAAGGCTACTTATGCTGTCATCCTTCGGTCAAAGAGAGCCTGTCCTGGAAATGTTTTGCAAACATGTGCAAGAGGAGAGGGAACTGCAGAGCAGAGCCGACTGGCAACCTCTAACAACTGCTAAATGTGATGTATGTTCCACATCTCCTGACAGGGAGAGACTGAAACGCTAAGAGACTGCTGCAGGTCCTGCATTGCATCTGCACGCAGTCGGGAGGCAACGCAGCACTTTGTTCTACATGCTGGAGGACATCTTCAGTGCTTTCAGTGTAGAGAGCACTTGGAATATCATGTCTCCAGTCAGAAATGTACCGCCCAGAAGGGGCTTTACTGTTGCATTCAGTAGCTGGTGCTTAGAACTGTTCTGGGAGGTCAGTCTTCAAAGAATCCTAGCACTTTTTTTTTTTTTTTTTTTTTTGTGAGAAGCATGCTTTTCAGATCTTCTGCAACCAAAACTAATCTCAGCAGCCTCCATCTATTAATAATCACCTAGTTTTCAGCTGGCAGAGTTTGATAAAATTATGTTAAGTTCATCAGCTTGTTCTGAACATAATCTGTAAAGCATTAAGGAAAAATTCAGCTGTTCATTCCCAAAAGCCATCTTTTGAAAGCAGGCAATTCTTATCATCGCTTGGGAAAATATAGCTGCAAAGACTTAAACTGAATTTACACTTAAGGCTGCAGGAGTATGAGCTCCTACTAGAAAACACAAGCGATGCCTGTCTGTGTTAGCATCACAGTGCTCTTTTTCTGCAGGGTGGGCAAAACACAGTTGCAGAGTTGGTATTAGTTTTGTGACAANAGCTGAAACCAGGACAGAGACAAAAGGTATAATTTCCTACATCAGCTGAGTGTTTACAGCTGCTCCTCTACAGAATTCCTATTAGACAATTTTACCTCTCAGTTTCTTCATTCTGGAATGAAACGCAACAATATGAGAAGCTTCCAAAAACAACAAAAAAAGCAGTTATAGAATCCATGAATCTACTGCTTGGTTTATTCAATGGGTGGGGACTGTCATGCAAGCCCCAAGAAAGGTAGCAACTGAGAAGGAAGTGAGATGTCTGATTTTTTATGCTGAATAATCAGTAGCATCCCCCATGGTTTCCTATTTATGCCTTTGTCTCATTTGAGCTTTTATCCACCGTGATGTTTGAAAACAGAAGTCAAGCTGGACCTATACATACCACAGAGATAAACGTTTCCACATCTTAACTTTTGATGTTTCTCCCACAATCCACTATTTAATCCAGGTAAGAAATCTAAGAAATAAAATTTACATTATAGAATCACAGAATCATAGAATGGTTTGGGTTGGGAGGGACCTTAAAGATCATCTCGTTCCAACCCCCTTGCCACGGGCAAGGCCACCTTCCACTAGACCAGGTTGCTCAAAGCCCCTTCCCACCTGGCCTTGACACTTCCAGGCAGGAGGCATCCACAGCTGCTCCGGGCAGCCTGTTCCAGTGTCTCACCACCCGCGCAGTGAAGAATTTCTTCCTTCTATCTAATCTCAACCTACCCTCTCAACTCTTTCAGTTTAAAGCCATTACCCCTTGTCCTATCACTACATGCCCTCGTAAAAAGTCCCTCTCCAGCTTTCTTGAAGGCCCCCTTCAGGTACTGGAAGGCCACAATAAGGTCTCCCCAGAGCCTTCTCTTCTCCAGGCTGAACAACCCCAACTCTCTTGGCCTGTCTTCAATAGGAGAGGTGTTCCAGCCCTCTGATCATCTTTGTGGCCTCCTCTGGACCCGCTCCAACAGGTCCATGTCCTTCTTATGTTGGGGGCCCTAGAGCTGGAGGCAGTACTCCAGGTGGGGTCTCACGAGAGCGGAGTAGAGGGGGAGAATCCCCTCCCTCGACCTGCTGGTCATGCTGCTGGTGATGCAGCCCAGGATATGGTTGGCTTTCTGGGCTGCAAGTGCACATTGCTGGTTTATGCACAGTTTGCTGATTAAATGAGAAATCATTCCACTTTTTAGTACCAAGTAGAACATGTATCAGTACAAGGCGTGCTATTATGCACTTCCTTGCTTCCCTCAAATGCCACGGGCAATGACTCACTGTTGATCTAAAAATAGCTTTTATCTTGAATAAAACATAGGAATCCAGCTGCTTCTTTACATGCAACCTTTATTGTTCAGTTTCTGTTTGAATAATAATTATATGCTGGCAGGAGTGATCTAATAAAAAATTAAAACAAAGGAACCTGCCCAAACTGTCAAATCTTGAACTTTCAGTAACCATACGGATACATGGACATACAGCCTTGGCAACATGACAGTACTAGCTGCAGTCCTAGGCACGCTTCTCAGTTTAACTCACAGTTTCTTCAGTTACCTGTAACTAGAAGACAACTTCTAGTTAGGTCTTACAAGGGAGAGACTGTATATTCACTATCCACTTCTGGCAGGGTGAAATCCCTGTTGTTCCTGACAGTCATGCATTGCTTTTACGCAGACTATGCAAGGGTAAGTAGAAGTGTCCTTTCTTTTTCTTATAAAATCAAGCCACAACCTGCTGCAAATTAGGTAGATTCATCAGCCAATGAGACTTATGCTATTCTATATACACATAGGTAATCTCCTTCCCTGCAACTTTGGTCTTGGCTATTTATGTGTTGTTGATACACAATTCAACTCTAGTTAAAGGCTGGTGGTGGCACGAATGGTTTAAGTGGGAAGAGGAGAAAAGAAGAGCCAAACCTACACATAAAAGATCTGAGGTTTTGGACACAACTGGTTCCAGTGCATTTGGTTAGCCACTGAAATCCTATTACATACCAAAACATATTCAAGACTATCACAAGACCTTATCTTTTCCTCTCCTTTGCATTTCAGAGTTGCTCTGCACTTCAACGTAGAACCTTAAGGTCCTTTGAAAGACAGAACTGCTATCTCCAGCCGCATGGTCTGATTTGAAAACAACAATGGCTGAAAGTACACTGTCTCCTGCTTTATTACACAGAAAGCTCTTGTGCTTTATGCTCTAGGTACAAGTTGTACAGTACAGTTGGTTAACAGGTGACAAATGCAGCTTACTGTCACATCCCTGTATCTGGTCTGGGTATGCAGCTGCTAAATTCAGTTATTCCAATAATGTTTCCTACAGGAAATTAATACTAGCTTCTCATCAGCATCATTGCAACATTATTTAATCCTATCTTTGACCCATTAATTTTATTAATAAGAATAAACTAAAATCATACTGTGCAGAAGTCTGTCTCCTTTGAAGCTTGTGGACCATCTGGAGGAATAAAACATGAATTCAGGTCCTTGAGTTTAAGATCAACAATATGCCTTGTGTGTTCAATAGTGCAGTTAGAAAGAGGCAAGCAAGCAGTGTCCCCCAGTGTTCAGGAAGGCAAAAACAAGGCGCAGAACAGTCAGAGCAGCTTAAGCAGCGTTCTCAAACCGAGGTTGTACCATTCTTACTGTCTTGTAACAGACAGCGTTGGCTTCAGAGGGAAAACAAGGCTCGGGGTGGCAAGGACAGTGCATGGCATGTTCTAGTGCCGGCCAGAATGAAGACAACAAATGCTAGAGCTGACATGTGCACCTGTAGGCACTGCTACCAAGGAAAACATAGACACAGACAACACGGAGAGTGGGTGAGCAAAGCCAGTTTCTGTAAAGAATCCCTTACGAAAGGAAAATGCCATCAAAAGTAAACATTTCAGGCTCAGTTCACTGAATGATAAGCATTAAACACTTTCTCTCACCTCTGACAAGTCACACCTTCCTGCTGAATTCAGAAGGCACCTCACAGCACCTTAACAAGCATGAAACCTCTCCCCTGTTAATGACAAGGACATAGCAGATGAAAAGAGTATTTGTGGTCTTCTCCTATAACGCAACTCATTTAGAAAACCTCAGAACTGACTAAAGCTCAGAACTAGTGCTCAGAATAAGCTGACTGTTCTGCAATAGAACAATTTTGATGAACTTCCATTACTCACTCTCATTCTCAAATCTCTCTGAACATCTATATGTTGTTGGGATTTCAAATGCTGTTGTTCAGACAGAAGTAGAGAAGAATTTACTGTGTGTGAGAGGAGGTTCTGGTATAATAAAAGGAAGAAAATCAAAGCTTTAGAATATCTCTTATGACACCATTTAAGAATTTTAACTTTCATTCTACTCATATACTCCTTATTTGTTGCTTTTTATCGCTGGATCAGGGATGCATAGCTGATAGCTCTCTTCTCATTTTTACTTGTGTAAAATTTCTTTGACTGCAGAAAGCAAGGTTTACTTCATATTCTGAAAAGAAAGCCCAATATATTTCTAAGCAAAGGTTAAAACAGAGCACTCAAAGGAACACTAATCTTCATTGCATAGTTACCTCTCTACCAAAAAGCCGGAGACCACGTGAGGGTTAGTGAGATATAAGCGTATTTCACTTCTGCTTTGTTCAGTCATGATATATCAAGTTTAGGTTTTCTTGACAGTACTGAGCAGTTTTGTTATATTTTTATTTTCTCAAACATAGGATAATGTCCCTAAAAGCAGAGTGAAGAACATCAAAACAGCTTTTGTGGCCAAAGTTCAGCCACTGGAATCAAGGAACCCAATCTTTGTAAAAAGCTCCTCAGTACATGCACTAATGCCAGAAAATGGCTTTTAGACTTGCTATCTTGCAATACTAATGCACGAAGCAATCAGTTAGAAACCTGTATCCTGTCAGAGATATAATGCTGTTGAAAGATTTCAGGGAAGTAGAGCCAAGATGCCTGAAGCCAAAGAAAGGTTTCCTCTCAGGAAATAGTTTGAGATAGTCTTGAACTAACTGTAACAGAATTTGGAAGAGGCAATGAGATTTTTCAAAATAGGGAAATCCTTACCCCTTAAATTAACTGAATTTACTTAGGAAATTTTTAAAAGAGGCAAAAATTAAGGATGGAGGCAAGCATTGGGCAAGTTGTCATTGGGAATACTGAAGGATTTTCCTTTATGATGTGTAACCTTGAACTACTCTGGATTTGCTACTGAGCTATTACTTGTCTGCAAATCTTGGTACCACAGAGCTATCTCTTTTCTAGCACAGGGGGAAGGGATACAGGTGAACGGTGGATGCTCAGGACGGCAGCTGAGGTGTGCGAAGATGAACATCAGGCCATTTTTCAATTTGTTTTGATTTCTTTTCTAGTTTGGTAGCTGGTGAGCATCAGGTTATTGCAACATTTGTCCTTTTCTGTATACATTGCTAGGACTATTGGCACAGAATATGGGCTCATTTTCCAACTTGCTTTTCTGCTTTTTTTTTCATCTCTCTTAATTCCTGTAAATTTATACTGCTGATATAACTTTTCCACTCTAAATGCCTCTGAGTTCTGACCTAGCCACTTTCAGCAGAAAGCTTGGCACCAGAAGTATGTTAGATAACTGCACAGACATAGAAAAATAAATAGATACGACTCACAAAGCAAAACAGATCTTGCTCTCATGCCCTGTGACAAAAAAGCCAAGTTCTGCTCTTAGTCACCCCTTCACAGGGGTGACAAAAACCCCAGCTAAGGTGTTATACCACCCCTGGATACAATGGAGTTCACATTCATTTTCATGATTAAAGGGTAAAATTGGTGTGAACAGATCTGGCTGAGTAAGTACGGGAAGAGTGAGAGTTAGGTGCGTTTCTTCACTAGAGACAGCTTTTTCTCAAAGGAAATCCTCCAGTCACGACTGAGGTCTGAAGCTGGTCACTACCTTGGAAAACAAACACTGCTAATAAGTCATGTTAACAAAAAGTTCCTAATTGAGACATGTTAATTTTCCAAGTGCAGACTTCCAGTTGACCATGGTCATCTGACATCCTGAGTGCAGTTTAGTCTCTCCAGTTAAAAAAATCCCTTCACGTGATACAGCCAAGACAAGTGGAACAACTGTCTGTGAAGTCATGTGAATGCCACAAAGCCTAGATGTATATTCAATAAAGCAGCTTTACTTCAAAGGGCTGGGAGGTAGGAACGACTTTGAAAAATGACAAGTAGCAATCGAGCTAAAAAAGCTGCTCAGATCAACCGGTTGGCCTAAACACATTGCTATCTCCACACAAACAAATAAAGGGATGTGGATAAAAGCGGCTTTCGCACTGCACCGTAAGTTGTTGCTGGGAAAATACAGAACCCTGCCTCTCAGCAGCAGTATGAAACGTAGCACATGTGATGGATTAATAGAAGTTGGCTGGAGAAATGGTGAAAGAGATGTCAGTAGAGCCACAGGCATGCCCTCTCTCCAGCTCAGCTCAGTAGCTAATTACCTAATACATTCATCAGATTGACATAGCAACTAGATTTTTCCTCTTACTGCTGAACAAATCGTATTACTGTAATGAATCGGGTATACTCATTTTCAGACTAAACTACAATCACCGTTAATTTTCATCCTATTAAATTCAACGGAATTACTCGAGTGCTTCCTCTGGAATTAGTACTAGTTATCAGTATGGCTAATGTCAAGTGGTTTGAGTGTTTTTACCACATACTTCTTATGTTTGGCTTTATATAATGAAATAAAAACGACATTTTGACACATTATGAGGTAAAATGCCTTCTTTCTCAGTGTCCACTCAATTTAAGTATTTCTTCTGTGCATTTTCCAGAGCATGAGTTTGATCATGTTTTTCCTGAAGATTTTCCTGCTCTTTAACGGTGAATAATCAACTGGCACGCCACAAAAGTAGAGCAGCAATCATGGCAAAGACTAACGATGCTTTCAAGGACTGCTAATAAATACACACAGTATGAAAAAACTGCTTTGAAATGGAAGAAACTAGGCTAAGTACTGATCAGTTCCTGTGGGTTTCAGACAGGCATTTTTTTCAGATATAATGCCACCAGTATTCATGACAGGACACAGAGACAGAACCTGACAGCAGAGTATTTCTTCTCATGTACCACCAGCAGCCCTAATTCTTGTTATGCTAGTGCTAAAAACAAGACAAAAAATATCATCTCCATCATAGAGTATACAAGTATTTCTCACAAAATCATACCATCATTTAATTCTGTGCACATGAAAAAGAAGAAATTTAAAGTTTGATGTAGAGTGAATATAATTATTAAAAAACAAGTTCATACTATGACTTAGAGCAGAAAAACACAAGCAAATAAGAAAAAAAGCTGCAATAAACCCCCGAAGTTTCATGCATAAACTTAAATATTCCTTACAAGTGGTATTGCTTGAGCTTAAAATGTTCAAGGGTGAAACCTACTGTGCAAATTATTTCTGAAGCCTCAGAGAGGCTTTAAAATAAGAGGCATTCAATACATGTCCCTAAATGTCAGCATTAAGGGGCACTTTAAGAATAACTAGGATTTTTTCCATAAGGGGAAAATGATCCTGGAAAAAAGATCCCCACTCTGTCCATGATTATTATCATTAACCACATCCAGATTCTTCATCTGCTTAAAGTCAAGCACATGACAAAATCAAGCAGCATCTAGCTGCCTTGTTGGAGCCAAGCCGAATGCCCAGTACCTTTCAGCATGCCGCCCTCAAAGGTTTTACGGTTCTCCTAAGAGTACAGATTAGGCTCTGTGCTCCATGGAGAAGGAGGAATGTCAATTACAGGCAATTCTAATGAGCAAATGAGGAAAACTTTACTGGTTACTTCTGCAGTATGAACTAGGGAAGCAAGTTCATGAAAACACGAGAAAACAAAGTACAAAAAGCATTAAAGATCTCTGTCCTCACCTTAATACAACTAAAATTCCATTTGAAGTTATTTTTCAAATTCCATAAGCACTGTAATACTAGACTAATTGACAATGAAGAGTGTGTAACTCTTGGGTTCCAGTTCTGCAAGTCATGTAAGCAAGCTCATGAAAGCAACCTACATAAGTCAATGTATATTTGAATGAGCTAGATGTACATTTGTGGAATCAATGTCACAACTTCCATACTTTTTGTTATTCAGCTGCATTTGCAGATGGAAATTATGAATGTTTCTTATCACTAGAGGGAGCTACTTTCCCGTATTAATACACTGATAGCCAAATGCAAACACTTGATAGAAAAAATTGGATGATCTTTGCACAGATTGCAAGTCACACTGTCTGGTTCACACGGTCCACCAGAGCTGGGGTTAACTTGCAGGTCCAAGGATAAAGTTTATGTTCACTGACTTTGAAAAGAGGCTTTAGGAAGGTAAAAGCTGTGGGGGTTTTAGTTTTTTTTTACATCTCGCATGTCTTTCCTGTTTAGTTTAGTTTAGCAGTGACAATATACCATGGCTGTCTGTCCTTATGTGTTATAGATTATCCTTATGTATGCTGTGCCTAGATACCACAGGAGACAGCATTTAATAACAAAATATAGAAGAAATTGGCCAGTTATTTATTGCTAAACATATAAAACTACATCTTCCCGATTATTCTCATTTTCTGTAGCTCACACTTTCGGGTCAGATTTCTCCCTTCCCTCTTGTACGCAAAACCCATGCTTAAACTCAGATCCTTCTCCATCTCTACTGCAGCAAGAAGTCAAAGCAGCTAAGGGTGAATCATTGTTTTTCTACAGGCAATAATGAAATGCATTGGTGGTTTCCATCACAGCACACAGGACAAGAAGCAAAACAAATACACAAGTTAAATACAGCAAGACTGTCAGCTGCTGCTTTATTAAAGATGTTTTAACAGGGCATAGTTGCTTTGCCCAGTAAGATAATTACGTGTTTGGAGGTCACAGAAGCAAGAGGAGTGGCAAAATAAAGAACTTCTATACGTATTTCTCAACCTGTAGCCTAAGGCCTGGCTCCAGCTGTTCTAATGTGGGTTTCCCCTGAGGTCAGAGTCAGTTTGCCATCACCATACAGGGTTTACTCCACATTCTGTGCACGCAGTTATCTTCACTGATATGTTGATGACATTCGGACAATCACTGAACTTTACCCTGTACTTAAATGTTCAAAGCAACAAAAATCAAGTTTATACAAGGTTGGTACAGGGTGAACAACTGATCTAATTCCTCAGAGCCTCATTATACAAAGTTAGGTAGCAGGGAAAACCACTCAATGTGGAACGGGAAGATTAGGGACCACACATAATGCTTTTTTTTTGGACACTGAGGAGTCTAACCCTAGCTATTTTTTCATCTCGTTATAACAAGGACACGTATCTGGAAGATGCAATGCCTATACCCTCCCTTTCAGTTACTTCATCAGTAAAAATGTGACACTCAACGTGTTTTCTGCATCCACAGATAAGCAGATCATTTATTCAGGTTCCAGCTCACCCAAGGAAATCAAGAGGAAAGGCTGAGTTACTTCCTATCCCCTACATCTTAGAGGTGATATTATGATACACTTATTGTGACATATTTACTTAGATTGCAGGTTGTTTTGAGCAATGGATCCATGATGTTTTCTTTTACCTTATTTACGAAACAGACCAGCGGACTAGCTCTGCCTATGGTTGCGTGACATGGTGGTAAATAGCTGGGGAGCCTGCTAACTCGGGCTTTGTTTGCATCGCAACACATAACTTACAGAAGTGTAGCAAGACTCAGTCTGGTGGTTGGCCCCTCTGTGCTTAGATCAGTGAACCACTTTCTGTCTCCTTAATCCTGCCAACAGTGCACATATATATTTCAGGGATCTGTGGAGTTAAAACTTTTTTTCTCAGCTCTGCTGTTGCTACTGAGTTGGCTTGAGTGGGTTTACAGGGCTGTGAGAGGAGAATTTTGCTGAAGGCATGTTTTCTTTTGTTTCTTTGTGGCATTCATACTGCTCATCCCATAGCAAGAGCAAAACAAAACCAATCTGTGAAGTCAATTCTTAAAAAATCATCTCTGCCAAATCAGAGATGCCCGTATTGTGCAAGTTCTGAAGGCAGCTGGGGCAGTTCAGCAATATAAAAAAGTGTTTGTTTTAAATGCAGTCCCCTTTGTTTCAAGAGAACAATGTCAATAAGGATCTCTCTTCCCTCCCCATCCTCAAAGGCTCTGACAAGGGAAAGCAGCTCCTCATCACCTTTGGGGCTCAGCAGGAGATCAGAGATGCCCAGGGGATGTGCGTCTCAAAACAAGGTGTCCCAGAGGTGTCTGAGAGACCTCGTATGTCCTTCAGTTCCTAAAGCAAAATACAACTGCCAGAATTTCTAGATGGACTCCCTCCTCCTGGGAAGCCAGAACAGAGGGCATTTTGTGGCAAAATCAAGTATAAACAAGAACTGAAGTAAGCCTGGACAGTACAAGAAATTTGTTCAGAATGAACATTTTCTGCGTATTTTTTGCTTGTTTCTCCTGGTGTGTTTTCATTCTTCTGGATAAGCAGATGGGAAAGGTAATTTTCTGGGTCTCTTTTCAGCAACACACTGATCTTCATCTGATGGAGTCTCTTCTACCTTTTGGCAGGATATCCACTATTCACTAGTATGTTTTTTTCTCATCTTTTTAGAGAAGCTTCACATGCTACAGGCATAAACCTTAAGCCTGAGCTGAACCTCTTGTGAGAACGGGAAGAAGAACAGAGAATGATAGCTTTTAAACCCGGATTTGCAAATCTCCTGGCTCTCAGGCATCTCACAGACCTTCCTCTAGCTGCCTTTGTGCTCTGCTGAGTCCCAAGGAGGAATAAACGTAACACTCCGGACATCCCTGCTCCCGCCTCCTGTCATGATACTATAAAGAAACCTCTCTGTGTGGTGGGATTAATACATGGAATGCTTCGATCCAGGTTGGATCTGGGGTCACAATTCTTGCTCTTGGAAGCTTTAGTTTTTTAGGTTAGTGAGTTGTTGATGGCAGCAGATAATAAACATCAAGCATAAAGTCGTAACAGTAAAGGAAAGGGTGCCTAAAAGCAGAAGGGTCTTGGCCTGGATGCCCTCAACCTTTCATTCAGAGATTAAGTCTTGTCTGACAGGTTAAATCTACTGACATGATCTCTGTCAAAACGTTTTTAACAGCTGTTTGCCTCATGTTACCTTCTCCTCACCAAAAGAGGACACGCTGTCACATTAACATTCTTCCTAACTAAAACATCAGTTGCAAACTGCAGAAGTTAAAAGACACAACTGCAACATCAAAGTTAAAGGCAGATCAAAGATCTTGCCTCTCAACACCACCTTGAACAGAGCAGAGCCTTTCTTGCCTCTTCTGTGATTACGCAGGTAATTACTGATAATCCTGCTTGTGTCTTCATGTCCATTACTGAACATCAGCTCCAGTTAGTGCTCTACATCACACGTAAGGCTGCTGAACAGGCTGGTCTCTCTGCACCTGAGGAGATTTCCATGTGGCCACCAACACTGAGAGGATTTTTTGACATGGGTAAATATGAATTAAATACTTTTTTTTATAGGGGAAGAAACCTGGATATTCTTACACTTTATCAGTCAGGCAGGTAAAGACTGATAACCTCTATGAGGTCTCACATTCCACAACATACAGCAGTTTCTTATTTCATGGAAGGAACTGAATGCTGTCAGAAAGGACTCAGCATAAGCAGTAACACAGAGACAACAGTCTTAATAAGGAAGAAAAAAACACTCTTCTTTTTAAAATATCCCCTGACCTCTGGAGAGATGAAGTACTTGCCACTGTGATTTAGTCAGCATTTTTCTTGTCTAATCTCAACTTTA
>VZTL01044750.1:34543-65461 GCA_013400535.1 Scopus umbretta | reverse complement strand
GGGTAGGAAATGACAGAGACTTTCCCTTACAGCAATAGCAGGACCACTGGCATTTTTAGTTCAGCCCTGGTTATCCTGCTTCAGTTTCACTCACATTCTCTAGAAATTCCTGTCTGGATCCCATACATGTTCCTGAAGTGCTAGCAGTTGCAGCTGCCTATCTGTCACCTGCTCCCTTCTTTCATTTGCTGGTTCTTGCTGTCACTTGTTCTTTCCCTGCTTGTCCCTCTTTTGTTCCTAGTGATATCCTTTTCCAGTCTCTACCTTCCCTTTGTTTTTCCTGGTTGCTCCATTTTCCTTCCTAATCTCCCAGCTTTCCATCAGCCTGCCTGCAGGTCTCAGCTCAATGTTTGTGTCCCATCTAACTCCACTCTTGCTGTCTTCTAATGTTAAAATGGGAGATGTCTTCTCTTCCTACTGGACTAATGAGTTCGTGCTTCCTGCCTGCCGCCTCTGCTTTGAGACCCACAGAGCCCCTGGAAGAGAAGAGTGGCTCTCCTCTCCTGCATGCCCAGCAGGAGGCTGTCCTATATCCGTTACATACCCACTGAATTGACCCCTTACTTGTCCTGGGAAGTGATATAAGTAGTGGAGTGCTCTCAGACAGTTATTTCTATCCAAGAACTCAGCCCTCCTTTCCTTCTGGTTTGTTTTGGTTTTTTGTGGGTTTTTTTCTTTGTTTTGGTTGGGGTTTTTTGGGGTTTTTTTTGTTTTTTGGGTTTTTTTTACTTCCTCCTGGTTTCTTCCTGTACTTCCATAGCTGGCAAAAGCTTGCAATCGTGGGAAGACCTCCTTGTAAATCCACCTATGTGCAGGCCTGACAGCATGCTGTTGCAGACTTTTGGCTCCAGGCATTGTTTAAGATCTTAATGCCTTCTCCTGCTATGTGGTATTGAGTCAGGCCAATTTGCCTGTAATTACAAAGTAAGCTATGAGATTTGCAGTGACTGCTGTCCATATCACAGCTATGATGTGCCAATAAGGGAGATGATGCCTTTTTAGAACAAAAGGTCACGTTTATAGTCTTGGTGTTTTGGTTTTGGGGTTTTTTGAGTTTTTTTGTTTTTTGCTGGGTGGCTTAAGAAAAATGTTCTTAATATTGATAGAGTATATGTGCAATAGAGAATATTTTATTGTTTTCAAATATTCATCCCTGACCTGATGTGCTTCAAAATAAGCATTTCAGAGGGACTAATCTTTCCTATTCTTGTGTCCCTGATTGCAGTGTTCTTCCCCTAATGAGCAGGGTGAGTGAACCATTACCTTCTCAGAGCTGACTACACTGTATGAATCAGCCTGCAGAAAGTGTGTGCGCATAGAGTGTGATCCTGCCTAAAGAGTTCTGAGCACTTCTCACAGTATTAGGCCTCTAGGAATACTCTCAGCTCCTTGGAGACCAAATGTTACTTTTGTGACTAAGCTGCTTCAGCCTGAGAAGCAATGCTTTCTGTTCCCATTCTGTAAATCTTGTAGGATGCACCAAAGGCAAGCGATTTTGTGGTGCTGAGGTATTTTCACATTTGTAAGTGTGGGGTATGTATCACTGCTAAAATGTTAATGAGAATAAAGCCTGCTCCTAAGCCAGGGTGGTAAATGATTATTGTCTGGTCTACTCTTAAGCAGGCATGGATGAAAAGCCAACGATCGCATTTGCCACGATACCTACAGCCAGCCGTGTTATTCAAACAGTCGCCAGTCAAATGGCACAGGGTGTTCCAGGACAGACAGTCACGATCCTTCAGCAGGCAGCTCCGGTGACCATTGGACAGCATCAGCTCCCCGTGCGGGCAGTCACTCAGAACGGGAAACATGCCATCCCCACCAACAGCATCACCGGCAGTGCTTATGGTAGGCTCTGTTTCCATTGCTTTCTGATTTTTGATCACTCTGTGAGCTTAGCGGTTGGGTTGTAAAGCTGTAAGGGTTTTCTCTACTTAGCGGTGCAAGTTATTCTGTGTGTCCAATTCCAAAGGTTATCAGTTCTTTGGTGGCTGTAAATGTCAGTGGTAGATACCCTTCTGACTACCTCTGCTCCCTTTCCCTAGTGGAAAAGTTTTGCTGTCTACCATTGCTTCTGAAAAGTCCGATGTCTTTCCTTTGTCCTTGGCTATGCATTTATTACTACTTATACTCCCTACCTTTTGAGGATTACTTGTTGAAAGCGTTAGTGATTCTTGTGTAGAGCCTGTTTTCATTTGTTTTCCTCTGACAAACAGCCTTTGCTTTCAGCATGCCAAATAATAAAATTTCCATGGTGCTCTTTAGATCTTGTGAAATATGACTCCATAGAGTATTAAGAAAATAACATACTTGCCCATCTTAAGGTCTCAGAGCCTGAGAGAAATAAGATCTATTTCATCAGGTTAATGAATATAGGATTTTTTTATATACAGGATGTGTTCTAGTCATTTGTCAAGCCTGACTTTTTAAAATCCCATACTAGCTATGTCTTGGCAGCTGCCTCTTGTTGCTTGCTCAGCACCTCAGTTTTTTTCCAGTTAAGGATCATGACTGGGGATGGTAATACCCAGGTTTCTTCCTCCCCTTTGCAGTGAGATGCCATGCACCTCTGCTGTCCCAGGTTGGTGCTTACGGGGAGTTTGACATGAAGGGCACTAGTGGGATTTTGATGGCTTTCAGGAAGTGAAGTAGGAATGCTTCTACAGAATTTTCTGCCACGTCTAGTCACAGTATCACCTGACTTGCACTTGAATTGCAGAATCTGATTGGAGCAATGAAAAAATGGTAACAATAAGGTTTTTATAGAACTAAGATATTAAATAGATCAGATGGGTGGAGTTGCTACTACCCAGCAGTAGTGTTTGTCTAATGTAGAATCAGACAGTTTTTTTTATTTAACGTTTTTATGTTAAGATATTCTAATCTCACTTAAATTTTTCTAGCACTCTCATCAAATTGGACAGTAGTGCAGTTGCATGCGAGGGTTTTTTTGTGGTAGTGACTTTTCTGGTTGACAAAATGGAGCCTGAGTCTCTTGACTCTTGTCTGTATGAAGTTCTCTTCAACCGCATGGTTTAGGTTCTCTAAGTCACTGAACTGTAATTGGTGACTGCCCTCATCCTTACCCTATTGTTTCCCTTCATCGTCTTGATACTCTACAGCCTCTTTCCCATGCCTTGGTAGAAGTTGCTGGCCTTTGAGGGCCTTTGTTCTGTTTGCTTTGTTTATTTATCCTCAGGCTCCTTTTTTGATGCACTTAGCAGTGAACACATACTAATGTGCTGTCATTCCATCCTTTGCAAATCAGTCTGGAGGGCAGAGGGTGTGCTGTCTCCTGAGTCCCCTTTGGCTGCCTCTCCGATTGATCCAGAGTCCAAAAACTGCGTGTGTTTTGTTTTCCAAGCAGTGTTGTGTGCCAAAGCCAGTGTGTAAGCACATTCTCTGTCTGGAACTAGGAATTGTAGACATTTTTACGGAGGATTGCTACTTAAATCATCCTTTTTCTCACCACTTTTATTAATGGAAGGGTGAGATCTTTGGTCACTACTGGAATACAAGATTGGGAGCCAGAAATTCCTACGTTCTGATCCCAGTTCTGATGGGAACACATTTAGTTGCTTGGGGTAAGCTCTTTCCTGCCCCTTTTACAAGTTAGATGTCAGTACACCAAATATTTGGATTCCAATCGAGTTTCCCAACAGACTGGCTGTTTTACTGTGTAAGCGGTGCTAAAGAGAGCCCTATAAATTGAAGGCACAGCACACAGATGTTGTAGCTTGCAAGAAGTGCTGCTGGTAGGTGGCCAGAGAACTAGCTCTCAAAGAGGAGGTGTGCTGTAATTTTAACAGGGGATTGATCCTCCCTTTCCGGAGATGAATGCTTAGCTGGCAACGCCTTGTTTGACAACAAATAGGAGGAAGGCAGTTTTCCTATGAAAGGAGTTATTACCAGTTTGGTAAACTTGCACAAAGCTGAAATTGTGGGGGAAGAGGGAGAGACAAGGCTATCAAACCTTTCAAAATGGACTTGAAAACAACACTTGAATATGTGCCAGCTATCACATTTGACTGTGGTGTTTTGTTTTATTGCTTTCTGGAATAGCAAACATTTGTGCTACTTCATCACGTTAATTCTCTTTCTCTCTTGTCCTACTTCCCAGCTCTTACAAATCCATTACAGCTTCTTGCAGCCCAGGCCAGCTCATCCACTCCTGTTGTAGTCAGCCGGGTATGTGAGACAGCAACTGAAGAGACAGCAGCAGCCTCTTCCAGTGAACCTGAAGTCAAAAGACCCCGGATAGAGGAGTCCAGTGGAGCAGTCCCAGCCCAAACTGGAGTCATCACATCTACAATGCCACAAGGACAGGCAACCAGTGAATGAAGAACCAGTGGGAGAAGCTGGGGTGATGTGGGGTGGGCATGGGATGACAGCAGCTCCTAAAGCACCAAACTTTCAAAGAAAACAAACCACAACTGTAACAGCTCAAAACATAGCAGATAAAGAGCTCTTTTTAAAGTCAGATTCTTAAATTGGGAGGTCAACAGCTGTTAGAATCACACGGTGCCAAAAAGAATGGAAAACCCCTCCCAAGAACCCATACCTGGAACTCTCTTCTGTCTTTACCTANGGTTTGCCTATATCATTGCCTGATACTAGGTAAAATAAAATTTTTACTAAATCCTGTTGAGAGCTGTGGAAAAACGTGGTCCTTATCAGGAACACATGAGATTGGGACATCTTGTTTCAGGCCTCCAGATTAATTCTTTTAACACACTGCTCAGTTTGGAAGACTGCACCGCTCTTTTTTACGTTACCAGTCCTGATTCTTCAGGCTTTCAGTTTGAAGCACTGCAGAGGAATGAAATTAATGTGATGGTAGAATTAAGCCTTCAACTAGAAAGAAAATATTACCTTAATGGTTATATGCAGTACTCAGATTATTTTTTAAATTGATCACCTAACTTTGTTTTATTGTCTAAAGTTGCACCTCATGTACTCAATTATATTAACTGAGGGAGGCTTCACTGCATCTTCCACTGTCTGTATAACAAAGGTCAAGGTGTATTGAATATTTAACCTGCTATAACTTAGACCTGGGAAAACTTTAAAACTGAGTTCTTAATGTGTGAATTAACTTTCCACTGTTCCCTATTGATTTTTTTATTATTTTTTTTTTTTAGTTCTTAGGCCATGACAAAGACTAATTTTACTTTGATTGTGGTCAGTTCATAGCAACTTTTGTTGCCTCGGTTTGCAAAAGCTGAATGCAGTTGTTCTTGGTTTTGTTCCACTGGAATTCCTTAAGTTACTGTTTTGTCTTGACCTTGGCTCTTGTGATACAGGAAACTTTTTACAGTGAGATCAATTTAATCTGATTTAGTGATAACACAACACAGTGCTAAGCACAGAATTGAAGTGCATGATTAGCTCATGTATCCTTTTCAACTCCTTTTTCTTCCTATATTCTTCCCTCCCCCATACCATTAACGCTGTCCTCTCTAGCATATCCAGTCATTTCTATCCTCTGATGGGAGCAGCACCTTATATTAAGCTCTGTCCAAAGACTCAAGGATGAAAATAACTCAAGGATGAAAATACCTGTGGGATACATGGGGCTTCAGAGCAGATTGAGAAAGGTCAATTTGGTCACCCGGTATTTAATTTTCATGCTGTGTTTTAGACGTGTTACTGTTGGGCACAGCTTGTTCAGGAGTGTGTGTTCAGATGCGTGTTAAAGCTTTGTAAGTGGAAAGAAATAGTTAAATACAGCTGAAGCCTTTACAGTGCTTCTGCAATCAACGTCGTGGTCTGGCTGCAGGTTTTGGGGGGAGTAAACGTGGTTTTGCATGTTTTAGACATCTGTCTTGTGTACTGACGTAGAGATATCGTGCAGAGTTAACTTGACATTTTTCCCCCTTTTTCAGTAGGGAAATGCCAGCAGTAAAATAAAACTTGAAGCACCAAAGGCTAGGGACCTATATCTAAGCCAGTGAGAGCGTCTGACCTGAGCTTTCATGCAGTGTGAGGAACACTTTCAACTAACCACTGGGAGTGTGAAATTGATGTGAGAGATTTTCATCTTTTTTCATCTGGGTGTTTCCCAGTAAGATACTTGGTATCACTCTGTGTGCTAGCATGTAAATGTATGTCAAAATGTAGGGTGAAACGGGAAATGTTTCCCTGCCATACCTAGGTTTGGGGATCTTGGCTGACAAGGATTTAGTCTAGCAAGAGTTCTGTACCTTTCCATAGAGGATCAAAAGCTGTTTCTTCAAGCTTATTGCATCTAAGGATTAAATTCCATTAAATGGCTGCTTGTTCCATCTTTGTTTCTGAGGTTTAAACTATGACTTACAAATTATAGTTTGTCACTATGATAAATGTGGATCACATAAAACTGCAGTATTAGGGAAGCTCAAATCTCTATTTGTTGTCTCTGCTGTTGGCCAGTTGCAGCTGTGTAGAAATACAGAATAACTTGGGTTGGAAGAAACCTTTGGAGGTCTCTGCTGTAACTTCCTGCTGAGAGCCCGTCCAGCTAGATCACGTTGCTGTGACCTTGNTTTTTTTAAAAAAAAAAGATTCAAAAAAATTACAGACAACTGATTGTATGACTGCTGGGATATTTTTAACTGTTTTCCCCTTTTGGCTCCAAGGGGATGGGATTTTGCCGTTCAGCATCTAAAGGAATGTAACACAAATACATCTGCTCCCTGGAAAGAAAACTCCTCATTTTCTATGCCTTAATACTGTGCTTCTCAGAGCTTTGAACCATAGGACCATTTTAAGAAGGCCACCTAAGGCAATCAAATGCTGAAAGATGGGTGCAGTATCTCACAACAGCAGCATTAAAGAAACATGGTACCAAGCTTAAAGAAAAAGGCAAATGATTTTGTTTTTTAAAACAGAAAAATTCTGAATATGAACGAATGTTTATTTATGTGGAGATTCAGGAGGAAGAGTTACAGGGCTCAACCACCTGGATTTCCAGATGCAATTTCTCTCTATTCCCTCTGAGGGAGAATAAGATGACAGAGGAACTGTATTAATTTGGTTCCTGTAAAGATATTAAAAACAAAGGGTTTTGTACCGTCAGTGATTTCTTACAGTTATTCATCACTTGCTCTGGACAACAGCCAAAGTACCTTGATGACTGAGGATCACATGGGGAAGGGTGTCTCCAAAAGGTTCTGTGTGCATTTGATTGATCACATCCTGTGCTGGAGCGCCAGGTTTTGTTCAGAACAGCACTGTAGGTTAAGACATTGTCACTGTCTCTGTGAACTTGAGAAAAATATTGGTTGGTCTTCTGCACTAAAGCAGTCCGCCTTCGCATCCTGTTGGTAGTGTGGTCCTCAGCTAGGTGGAGGCCAGGGCTGGGTAGGAGTCTTGTCACTGACCCTCTGCCATGACTAACAGCAAAGCTCCTGTGTCATTCTTCTGAGAGGGGTGAGAGGCAGCAGAGTTCATACAGTGTTTAATACAAATTCTGTAAGCAGATAGAGACCAAGGCGAAAGAGGCCTTTTATTTTCAAAAAGATAATAAAAACTTTCATTTGCAAAAGTCACTGGAGGTCTTAAACAGGTTTTCCAAAAGGAATTTGGAGGCTTCTTTTCATTGCCTGGCTCCCTCTCCCATCTCTCCTCCCTTGAGGACCATTTGGGTTGGCCAGTAGGAGGAGACTTTTACTCAAACTGTATTTTGGCTTCTTTACATAGGACAAGTATGTCTTACGAGTATAGCAGATTTGAGTCACTTCAGCCACGTGGAACAGTGGGTGAGTGTGACGTTGTGTGATTGGCAAAGCAATCGACCTCTGCATAGCCTCCAGCTTAACCCCTTTGGTTTTACACCTGTTTGTGACCCCCTTGGCTAATGTGTCTTCTGGCAGCACAGCAGAGATCTCTTAATTTAGAAAATGTTATGGCTTTGGTAATGGCAAAAGAGACTTAAGAGGGATGGGATATGCCTTTGGTAGGTTATACCCCTATCCGTACTGATTTATTGTCAGGTTGCTGGCTTGTACAGTCTGACAATGCTATTGCAGAGCGGAGAGGCAAGCCCGCTGCATAAACATGTTGCAAAAAGATTTCCCCAGTGTGCAGTAATTGATACTGTCAGTATGTCTGTGGGGATTAGGGCGCAAGGCACAACCATTCAATGTCTGCTGGAATTTGGGGAGGGGGAGGAAATCCACAAGGTAACAGCTGGCATCACTTGTTCCCTTCTAGGTTTCCTTTCTCTTCACCAAATCCTATTAAATAGCCAAGTCCCACTGCTTGAATAAAACCCAGCCATGTTTTATTCTCAGGCCAATTGTTTTGTGAGAAATATTTCTGAAAGAAGGAAAGAATTTCTTGGTCTCGTGATTTGCGGTTACTTTCTGCAGTTAGAAGCACACAAAATATTCAGGACAGTTCATTTATCTACAGCTAGGCTTTCATAATTTAGGTGTGTGCCTTTAGTGACAAGTTATTTGATTGGATTTTAGTCCTTTGAAATGATTTTGTGAAGGAGGATTGTTACAGACCACAAAGTAATTGAAGCAGGCCAGCCTCCAGCTATTACTTTTCCTGCTAGGAAGGTTAGGTGTGGCATAGCGGAAAAGCACACAGATTAGCTCAGTTTTCTGTAGCCTTTTCAAAGCCAAAATTCGATAAAATGGACTTCAAGGGAGAACACACAAGTGAGAGTGCAACATAGTTTATCTGTGATTAATCATTACTGCTGGTGATGGCTGGTTTAGATACAGGCACGCCTCTGAAACAGCCCTGAGGCTAAGGAGCTTTCCTGAAGCATCAGAGTCTTTGGGTTTCCAGTACATTGGGGGAGTCAGTGGAAGATGAGCAACCAACAGAATACTGGTCAGGATGTGAAGCTGCCAAAGTTTTTGTGGATTTTTCTTTACTGCTGCTTTTTTTAATAATTAGGCCCTAAACTTCTGTAAAGTAGTCCAGCACCATAGAAATGCATCAGCTGAATCACGGTGTTTTCGTACACCAGTTGCTGCTTTATAAATACCTCTTGAAAGTCCATCCTCAGGTTGCGTGTGTAGATCTGCCTCCTCAGTATTGAGAACAGAATAACACTTTCTCACTCTTCCTTTTGTGGCTCACAGTGCCTGCTGGTTAAAATGTGAGTTGAGGATAAGCAAATATCTTTCATCTGTTCACCCATTCTGCTTGAGGTGCCTGGAACTCATCAGTTCATCTTGTCAAGGTCTCANTTACAGTGAGATCAATTTAATCTGATTTAGTGATAACACAACACAGTGCTAAGCACAGAATTGAAGTGCATGATTAGCTCATGTATCCTTTTCAACTCCTTTTTCTTCCTATATTCTTCCCTCCCCCATACCATTAACGCTGTCCTCTCTAGCATATCCAGTCATTTCTATCCTCTGATGGGAGCAGCACCTTATATTAAGCTCTGTCCAAAGACTCAAGGATGAAAATAACTCAAGGATGAAAATACCTGTGGGATACATGGGGCTTCAGAGCAGATTGAGAAAGGTCAATTTGGTCACCCGGTATTTAATTTTCATGCTGTGTTTTAGACGTGTTACTGTTGGGCACAGCTTGTTCAGGAGTGTGTGTTCAGATGCGTGTTAAAGCTTTGTAAGTGGAAAGAAATAGTTAAATACAGCTGAAGCCTTTACAGTGCTTCTGCAATCAACGTCGTGGTCTGGCTGCAGGTTTTGGGGGGAGTAAACGTGGTTTTGCATGTTTTAGACATCTGTCTTGTGTACTGACGTAGAGATATCGTGCAGAGTTAACTTGACATTTTTCCCCCTTTTTCAGTAGGGAAATGCCAGCAGTAAAATAAAACTTGAAGCACCAAAGGCTAGGGACCTATATCTAAGCCAGTGAGAGCGTCTGACCTGAGCTTTCATGCAGTGTGAGGAACACTTTCAACTAACCACTGGGAGTGTGAAATTGATGTGAGAGATTTTCATCTTTTTTCATCTGGGTGTTTCCCAGTAAGATACTTGGTATCACTCTGTGTGCTAGCATGTAAATGTATGTCAAAATGTAGGGTGAAACGGGAAATGTTTCCCTGCCATACCTAGGTTTGGGGATCTTGGCTGACAAGGATTTAGTCTAGCAAGAGTTCTGTACCTTTCCATAGAGGATCAAAAGCTGTTTCTTCAAGCTTATTGCATCTAAGGATTAAATTCCATTAAATGGCTGCTTGTTCCATCTTTGTTTCTGAGGTTTAAACTATGACTTACAAATTATAGTTTGTCACTATGATAAATGTGGATCACATAAAACTGCAGTATTAGGGAAGCTCAAATCTCTATTTGTTGTCTCTGCTGTTGGCCAGTTGCAGCTGTGTAGAAATACAGAATAACTTGGGTTGGAAGAAACCTTTGGAGGTCTCTGCTGTAACTTCCTGCTGAGAGCCCGTCCAGCTAGATCACGTTGCTGTGACCTTGTCCAGCTGAGGTTTGAATGTCTCCAGAGATGGAGGTTCTGTGACTCTGGTTCCTGTTCCACTCTGACCACCCATGAGGTGAAAACTTTTTCTCAGCTATCTGAGAAGAATTTCCCATGCAGCTGCACGTGTTTGCCTCTTGTCCTATCACATCATCTTCTCTGCATCTTCCAAATAGGTAGTTGAAGACACCAGTAAGATTTTCCCCATTTGCTTCCTTTTCTTAAGGTTGAACCAACCTGGTTGTCTCGGTCTCTTCTTGTACACCATGTGCTCAAGCCCTCAGGGCATCAGGTGGAATTGCTGCAGAAAGTCCCTGTCTTGCGCTGGGGATCCCAAAATTGAACACAACGTATTCCAAATACGGTCTGACAAATGCTGGATGGAGTGAAAGACGAGTCACTTTCTTTGACCTGCTAGCTACACTTCTGCAAGTACAGCCCAGTACCTGTTTCTTCTCTTGCTGCAAGACAAGTGTAAGTCTAAGAAACAAGAATCGCAAAGTGAACTGGAAATACTCTGGATTGCATTTGTACATATGCAAACGTCTCGTCCCTATCTTCTGAGGAAGAGTGCCAGCTTGGGTCTTGGAGCTTTTTGAACAAGAGGCAGTGCTGCAGGATCCTGATCACTTTTAAAAATATCTGTGCTTTACCTTATCAAATGATAGTTTCAATCCCATGTGGGACCTGCCTTGAGTTTCTACCCTGATGGCAAAATCTTTCAGGTTTTTTAGTCCTGCTGCTAATAATTTAAACTAGGGCATTAAGAATTAATATCTAAAGGAGCATGACCAGCTTCATAATTTTGCCCTTGCTGCACACTGAGCTTTTGAGTTTGCAAATGCCATCCTGCAGCAAATGATCTGTCTTCCCTTGCCAGCCGGCCTCTGGGGCAGCTCTTGTTTCTGCTCCCCATCACAGGTTTTCCCCTCTATTTGTAGCTCTTCCTGTCAACTCCAGAGTCCTTTAATCCAACTCCTAATTTAATGCCATTGCTTGAAGGTCTGCATCTGGTGAGAATCTGTATATTAGGTTGCAGTTATACAACAGATTGTTCAGTCATGTAACTTTTTGTTTCCTTCTGGGTGAAAAATTGTGCAAAAGCTGCTACTACTATAGCATACACTACTGTTGTGAAGTGTAGCTTACAATGGAGCCAGCTGTGCTGCAGAAAACAGTTACACTACAAGGTCGTCTGGATTGCTGGAACTGATGGGAGTGGGAAGTGATGCCGCCTTGTATTTTGATCAAAACATAGCTGTGACTTTGTGCTGGAGCGCCTGCCTCTCTGTGGCTGCCCAGTGGCTTTTTGGCTGTGATTAATTAGATCAACATCTCTGCTAGGTGGGTTGTTTGCAGGATGGCACATGTTTTGTGTACACAGCTGTGGTTGTATGCATTATATATAATCGGTGGAAAATACATAGCTGTGATGGTGGGCTTTCTCTGTTAGGCTGTCTTTCATGGGGCAGTAATAGAGCAGTGAGCATTTTACTTTGACCTGAGCAAGACATTTTGAAAAATACTTGGTTGTCTTGGAGCACTATATTTAAATTCCAAATTTTTAATCAACGTTTAACCTTTGTATTTACATGTTCAGAAAATTATTTTGATACCTTTTCAATTTACCAACACTGAATTAAAACCCTTCAGAATGTATGGCTGGTCCTCTCCTTACATGTCACTTTAAGTTTCAGAGCCTGAGGGTAGTTGTGCCAAGTCTACCCCTTTGCTCTCAAGGTAGAAGAAAACCATTGACAATTCATGGGTGGCAGCTAAGGAAGAAACCCTCTAGATATTTTTTTTTTTCAGAAAATATTAAATTAGATCTGTGTAAACATAAAATTTATATTTATTAAGGTGTGTGTGTGAGTGTGTATGTAAATATAGATATATAAATGGTCCATGACTATTTCTTTCTCTTAAATGGTACTTTACACAGACTTTTATACAGTATGTTGGTAAATTCCTGCACCAGGCACTGATTGTAAAAGAACAACATTACCTATATTTGTAACAAATGTGGGCAGCCGGTAGAAGCAGCTTTATTTCAATGATTGCTTTCATTCCTCTCACAGAGCAGAAGAGACAACTTGGTACTTGCATCTTCCTTGTGTAGGAGCCCTGCTTCTGGCTTTGTCACGCTGTCAGCAACCCCAGTCTGTGCTGCTTTTCTGGCAAGAAAATCCCCCAAATGGCACTAATGAAAGCTGGAATCCTTTCTCACCTCAAATTATCTCTAGATGCAGTATCAGGGAGTTCTTTACAGATTCTGCTCTGTAAGTAATGGGACCTTATTTCTACCAGAGGAAGTTAATGGAGGGTCCGTGAGGATGCTGTAAGGTTGAGGAATTCCTGTCTGTCTGTCAGGTGGCTAAGCTAACACCAGGGCACTATGAAACAGTTTCTTTTCCTCTGTGGTGAGATTATTCTCCTTTTATGATGCTTCTCTCTCTTCATGGGGCATGAGGTGTGTATATCCCCTTAAAAAGAAATGCGTAGGTGTTTTTCTAATGTTCCCATTCACAGGGAGTAAATTTTTACTTAACTGGCCAAATTTCAGTCATGGCTTAACTAACTCCACAAGGATCACTAAATTCACAGAAGTGCGTGTTTTGACCCACTTGGGCCTTTTGAGAATTAATCTTAAAAGCAGGTGATACTTGGCTTCCTAATCCTAATTGCTATTCCAGAAGTAGAAATTCCTTTCTCTGTAAGGACCTGAGCAAATGCTTCACCACGGTTTCTGCTTACTGTCCGGTGGTCGGGCTTTGATGGGATGACAGGATTGGTGGTAAGAAGAGTAACCAGAATAGGAGCAGTGAAAGGAAACAGCTTTCCTCCTCAGCAGAAAAACGGCCCTTGTGAAAACCAGACTCCTCCTAGTATTTGGTGACTACGTTGTGTCTGCTGCCGAGTTAAGCAATGCACCCAGTATCCCAGGCCCTGGCACCTTTGCCATGGTCAAGACCTTTCAGTCCTGCTTCTACCCCACCTCAGTTTCACTTAAAGCAGTCCGAAACAGAACCTTCCTTAAAGCTAAGGGCAACGTTGAGGAGAAATGTCTGTTAGCTGAAGAAAAATGGGATTTAAATGGAGCAGAAAAAGTGAGTTTCCTTCTGTTTCACTGCCTTGCTGCTAAAAGTCTGGTGCAGAACATCCTAATGTTCTGCTGATTTATGTGCCGCTCTTCGGAGGTGGACGGGCTGCTAAGGAGACAAGTTGGCTTTTTAGCAAACGCATTACTGTAAACCTAAACTTGCTTTATCTCTTCCCCCTCCCCCTTCCCCAAATGGGCTTGAAGTAGAGGGAACCAGAGTATTGTTTGTAAGATCTTTTTGCTTTAATGGAAAAGAAAACAGAGAAAAAACCAAAACAAAACCAAAAACAACGCCCACCTCGTTCAAATACACTGATAAGGAAAATGGAATGGCTTTAAAATACAAAAATCTTACAAGACAGTATATTGGCTTGAGCTCTGGACATGCTGTTTGTACTGTGATGAGACTGGCCTTGTCCAGCCTGCTAGCCAACCTTTGCATAGCCAAAAGCAGCATTTAAGAGTCTGTAGCTATCCAAAGGACTGTTATCCAAAGGACTCTTAAAAACTGTTTGGGGATAAATCAGAAGATGTATGTAAGCAATGGAAAATAAAGCTGGAAACTCAGATCTAATTCTGAATATTTGCTTTTTAAAAAAAAAAAAATAAATCAGAAAAATCTGAATCTCCCCCTGTTCTGCAGATACGCATTCCCACTGAGTCCTTCGGGGAAGGCTGCAGTGAGACGAGGACCTGAAATACCTCAAAGGCTTGACAGAAGTGTTTTGCTATGGAGATCTGGGGGAGCCTTACCCCTTTCCACCTAGATTTGGCACTTAATTTAAAGATGGGGATGGATGGGGAAACTAAAGCCATGCTTGCATTTCAGTTCCTGGTGTTGCCTGTATAAGACACCTCCAGCCAGATGTTTTTGGTTTTTGTGGGTTGTTTGGTTGTTGGGTTTTTTTTTTTACAGCTAATATCAAAAGTATTTTTTGTGACTTGTTTTCGTTAGCAGTGCTTTTTAAAAAGCAGGTCCGTATCCCAAGGGGGAAAGCTCCATCTGGGGCCGTGGATGTGAAGTTCATCGTCTTTATCCAGCCATGTTGCAGCACTGCTCCTGTGAGGTGCTTAACTGCATGGGCAAACCGTGGCTCCCACGAGGGGTGGGAGAGTGTCCTGAGGAGGCTGCTGCTCACCAGAGGAGATGGCAAATACGAGCATCCGCGGAGCAGGACCTGCAATTCCACATCAAATGGGATACAGTTGGTTTGTTTTTTTAATATGGAGCCATACGTTTGTTTTTTTTAAGTAATTTGAGATCTGAATGTGATTTCTAATGTATCAAGAACGTTAATATTTTAAAGCTATAACAAAGTTTTAAATTTCTACTATTTTTTTCATTTATTTTAACTGTTCTGTTCTGTTACCTTAATTTGATGTATGTGGTTGGGGAATGTTGCTTCTCCTCTTAGCATTTGTTTCTATAACCAGAAATAAAATTATATATGAAAGAGAAAATGCCCTGAAATTGCTTGCTGCTTTTTAGTGACAGACTTGCATCCTTCCAGTGTAGTGTCGTAGGGGGGTTAAGATTCCTGCAGCAGTTTGTCTTACAGTCTACCCCTTCTCACAATGTGAGGGCACAGAGTCTTTTAGTATTATTTTTTTTTTCCTTTTATGATTTTCAATAAATGCTGTAGGAGGGAAGTATATGTCTGGACACTTTGCACTGTTTTAGAGTTCTGATCCCTTGACAGTTATTTGGGAAGCTGTTAACTCACAGTAGAGTGTACATATGTACGTGTGTGTGTGTGAGATCCGTAATGCTTCCCCTGGGGATTATAAACTGTTCCTCCAGCTCTAGGTTTCATTTTGTCATGAAGTGAAACATTGTTATTTTGAAAGATAAACTATTTCAGTGTATTTCCCTGTAATTTATAATAATTGTTTCATTTAAGGATATGATAAAGAAAACAGTTCTTTCTCCACCTACCTTATAGTTAGGTTTTTCCTCCCTTGTCCTCCTAACAGAGCTACAATTTAAGTTCAGGGTTTATTGTGACTGAACAAAGTCATTCTGAGCTCCAAAATTGCATAGGAACAGCTTTTAAGACCCCTGTTGACATAAAGGAGCTGTATTTGACTAGCTAATGGGGTTTTTAAAAAAAAAAAAAAAAAAAATTTACACAGTGTAGCAAAGATATTTGGCCAGAGCCACTTTGAGGTGGCATCTTTTGAAATTGTCGTATCATCTCTGGCGTGCTTTCTGCTGCAGCCNGGGGGGCGGCGGGGGGGGGGGGGGGAAATCCGAATGCTGATGCTTGCCCCGCTCTGCGCCTCAGCCTGCTGCCTGCACTACTGCTGACTGCTCACGGCGGGGATGATGGATGCTGCTGCCTCTTCGGAGAGCAAAAGGGGGCTCGTGCTCTGCTGGCTAATTGCCAAGGCACGCTGTTAATGAACTTTCATGCCAGGGGGGGCGTAGGGCAGAGAAGTACCAAAGGGCGAAGTGCCAAGCTTCCTTCCGAGGCGACCTCGCATCCCCACAAGGTGATGCACGGCACTAAGAGCTTCGGGCTTATTAGCAGCCAGGAGGAGAGACGTTTCTAATGAGGAAATATTAATGCCTTTTTAACCTTTTGAACTGCGTGTTAATGCCTTTCTAACCTTGTTGGAAGCTCTGAAGACAGCCTGCTGAGCAGGTGTCTTTCACACCTCTTGCCCTTTTTGGAAAGCATTGGTTTTGAAAGGCTCCCAGGAAAGGCTAACGGCATCTTCGACTGTCACGCTGTGAACAGCCCGACCTCTGCCCTGTCGCCGCCATGCAGCGATGTGTCCCGTGGGTGCGAGTCCCGGGAGGGGCTCTCCCTTGTGCCCCGTGGGATGGCCTTGGAGCCACGCTTCGCCTCGGGCTCCTGAGCCTAGCCCTGAGGTGGAGAATAACAGCAATGTCATCTCAAAATAATCAACGAACAGTCAGTAGAAAGGGTTTTGCCGTTACCCCTCCTCCCTGCGGGCAGGATCCGGCCCGGTTTCCCCAGGCCTGCCACCGGCCATGCCCCAGCCCCACCGGCACTTCCCCGGCGGGCGGAACCTTCGTGCAGCAGCAGCCGCGTCCCCCCGGAGCCGGCCCGCACGGACCGCCCGCGCCTGGGGGGCCCCTTTGCCCGCGCACCGAGGCGGGGGGAGAGCGCCGGAGCANGCCCCGGCGTTTCCGAGGAAGGCCAGGAATTCGGGGCCGCGGCCCGGGGTGCTGACGCCCGCTGCCGCCTGCCAGGGAGATCCAGGAGGAAGAGCTGCGGAGATTCGCCTCCCGCGTCGCCGCCCTCCTGCAGGGCCCGGAGCTGGGCCCCGAGGCCGCGGACTGCCTCCAGAGGCTGCACCTCGCCCTCGCCGCCAGCAAGTACCCCCGCAGGTGAGCGGCCTTGCGTCTCCCTGGCGTTCGCAAGGAGCCAAGCGTTGCTTTCTTGCGAAGAAAAGCAAAAGGAAGGGGGAGGGGGGGCTTAGTGCTTTAAAAAAACGCCCTGTTTTGAAAACACTGAGCTCGATATAAGTGAAAAGTCTCTCTTTGCCTTTTTTTCCCCCCCCCATTGCTAAGCAGAAGGTGCCTGACTCCTTTTTTGCCTTGAGCGTAACAAGTGTTTGTGTCGCTGAGCACTCTTTCAAGCTGCGCTAAGGAACAGAATTCTAGGTTAACAGTTGGACTCGATGATGTTACGGGTCTTTTCCAACTTAAATGATTCCATGATAAGATAAGATGGCATTAGTCAGGGTTACTGTCAAGGGAGATCATCCCACCACCAAGAATATGCAGGAAATAAATCTCTGAATCTTTTCTTGCCTTGTAGTGATGCTTTATTGTGACTCTTGCAGGCTAGATGGCAAGTTTATGGAACTGTTGCAGACAGTGCTGTGTTCGTCCAAGTGCCCTGAGCAGATTCAGGTGTTATGTGCTGCCATCCTGAGAGAGATGTCGCCTTGCAATGATCTGAGTCTCTCCTGTGATGAGATTCAAGATACAAAGCTCTTGAGCCTGGTATCTTCTGTCCTTTTGGCTCAGGTAAATGACCTGTCAAGTCAGAAATCTTCCCTTNGCTCCTGAGCCTGGCCCTGAGGTGGAGAATAACAGCAATGTCATCTCAAAATAATCAACGAACAGTCAGTAGAAAGGGTTTTGCCGTTACCCCTCCTCCCTGCGGGCAGGATCCGGCCCGGTTTCCCCAGGCCTGCCACCGGCCATGCCCCAGCCCCACCGGCACTTCCCCGGCGGGCGGAACCTTCGTGCAGCAGCAGCCGCGTCCCCCCGGAGCCGGCCCGCACGGACCGCCCGCGCCTGGGGGGCCCCTTTGCCCGCGCACCGAGGCGGGGGGAGAGCGCCGGAGCACCCGGCATGTTCACGGCGGCGGCCGAGAGCTTCCTCAAGCAGGCGAGGTACCGGGAGGGGTGCTGAGGGACCGGGGGTGGGCGGCAGGGCTCCCTCGGGGCGGGCCNTAACAGTTGGACTCGATGATGTTACGGGTCTTTTCCAACTTAAATGATTCCATGATAAGATAAGATGGCATTAGTCAGGGTTACTGTCAAGGGAGATCATCCCACCACCAAGAATATGCAGGAAATAAATCTCTGAATCTTTTCTTGCCTTGTAGTGATGCTTTATTGTGACTCTTGCAGGCTAGATGGCAAGTTTATGGAACTGTTGCAGACAGTGCTGTGTTCGTCCAAGTGCCCTGAGCAGATTCAGGTGTTATGTGCTGCCATCCTGAGAGAGATGTCGCCTTGCAATGATCTGAGTCTCTCCTGTGATGAGATTCAAGATACAAAGCTCTTGAGCCTGGTATCTTCTGTCCTTTTGGCTCAGGTAAATGACCTGTCAAGTCAGAAATCTTCCCTTCTTAATATGGATTTGCTTTCTGATTGCTCCCTGTTTGCTGAGCTCAAGAAGAGTGAAAATTGATTGAAAGTATCTAGGAAAAAAACAGAAGCATTTTCACGTTCATCTAAGGAACCTAGTTATTCTACTTTGTGTAGGAAAAAGCGGTAACTTTTCTGTGTTTAGTATTTGATAACAAAATGTGCTACGTACAAACTGAGGGCCTCAAGTAGGCTTGTAACTTAGGTGGGAGCAGAAAGGAACATTTTAGTGCTAGCTGCTATAATAGGCTTCAAGTCAGGGCTGCTTGAACCTGTAGAGCAAAAGATTTGTGAGTGAATTTGTTACTACTACTTTTTCTTTTTATCGTGCTGGCTTTCATTTTTAAAAGTAAAAAAATATACATAGAACATATAAAACACGTAGGGCTATAAATGTGGATGGTTTTTCAAAGATCTAGCTTGTTCACGGAGAAGAAAATATGAGGACCTTCCTGTTTTGAGTGCTGCCTGCATTGACTGCTCTCTGGGGAGTAAACTGGAAACTTTTTTCTTCTTCTTCTTCTACTATTATTGTGCCTATTAAAGATAAAATATTTTTCTGAAATTTCTCATTCCGAGTTTCACTGTGTGCTTAGAAATGCCTCCTACGTTTCTGATTACTCCTCTGAGTCTCACTTAGGTAGAAGAAATGAAAACATAGAAACAGCAAACAGTGACATATTACTTACGTGCTGGCTTACAAAACACCTCTCTCCCATATCCAGCCTTGAGACTGTCTTGCAGTTTTACGGTGTAAAAACATACCCTGTGCGTTAATTTTTGTTAGATTACAGCTAAAACCATGAAGAGATTTTCATCAATTTTTGATGTTATTAAAACTTACTATAATTTAGCCATTTCAATATCGCTTCTGTAACATGGGGTGCAGTGAGCAGCAGCCTCACTCATGAAAGCAGCCGCACTTCAGCAGATCCTTTAAAAACATCTTCTGCATATTTTCATTTGTTACTGCTTTGGGTGGAAATCATCCTTCTTCTCTTTGTCCCCCTGCCCTCCCTGGCTCTGCAAAGCTGATGTTCTTCTTGTAAAGCTTTTGGCTTTCCAGAAAACACAGCCTCTGGTGTTCCATTAGGAGCTGGAAACCTGACGCTGATTTCAGCTCAGTCAGGTTTTCATCTGAGCAACAGGAGATGGGTCAGCAACACACATAAGTAGACCCATCATTTGCAGTGGGCTGCAGCAATGTATCTGCAGGAGGAGCGGGGTTGTCTCTTTCGTTTTCCTTCACTGCACAGATCCATATCCCCAAACCTTAAACTCCCTTGTCTGTATGTTGCTGTGGTTGATTTATTCACATCTATTTACAAGAGAAGCACAGAAATTAGCCCTAGTCTTGGGTGAGGTTCCTCCATGAAATTCCTCACTGGAAGCTCACCTGCAATTTCCTAATTCCTTCTAGTGATCTGGTACAAATCTGACTATTAGATGGGGAGCGTCAGAGATTGGTGTTTGGTCGTTGCCTTCAGCAGCCAGCTGTCCGAGACCCTGAGCAGCAGAGAAGGTTTACTTTTTGTTGGCATGGTGACATTCATGGAGAAAGAAAACCTGCCAAAAATCTGGGTCCCCCTGCCACCTTTAACAAAATTGTCTTGGACAGGAGGGTTTGACAACATCATAGCCACAGCTATAACAGCCTCCAAAAGAGGAAGGTGCTTTTTTTTCCACATTGTGAGGATACAGACTAACCAGAGAGTCCTAGAACACATTACAACAGTCTATTTTCTGTTCATAAATTTCTCATTTAACAATTGGGCTAGCAAACTTACCACACAGGGAGCAGTTAGTCCTAGTACTCTCTGCTCTAGAATTGATGGATCGTACTGTTTAATTTGAAGGCATCCATTGCCGTTGTTAATTTCCACTTCGGGTGATGGTTGTCCACAAACCTATTGCTCCATCAAAGTAATCTCCCCCTCCTGGGATCTGTGAATTCATATTGCAGAAGATCTCTGAAAAATGTAAAATAGCCTGTGCTGTGAGTTCTTTTTATGTTCGACATTGATGTTGATGCGTGATGGAAGAGTTTGTGTAGTATTGGTCTCTAGCACTAGTAGAAGATTAGCTGCCTAGCTTGACCTCTGCTTTATTTTTAAGGGAAATAAGAAGGCTGAAGTGTCTGCCGTGGGGCAGCGTATTGTAAAAATCCTTGAACGGAGACTTCCTGAGGGTCAGAGTGCCCGGTACCTTCTTCCTGTCCTGTCAAATGTCGTCAGTCTTTCACCAGAATCTCTAACTGAAGGTAAATATGTAGGAAGGCCTGAGATTACTGTCTGGCTGTTATCTGTAGAGCAATCAGAAGGCTAGCTGAAGGCTTTGGCTAGGAATAGGACTTGGAAGCTGCTGTTAAAAGTGACATCTGTGTCACAGGGAAAGTGAACTTCTTGGGCGAGAGATAGTCCACCACTCAAAAGTGGGACTGGGCCTTCAGCTGCCTTGGCCTCTTCTGGGGGCCAGAGTCTCTGTTCTGTATGGATTTATATCACAGTAATGTGTACGCTAGCTGAGGTCTTCAGGTGCAGTAGGAATGTGAAACTGTAGCTATCCTGAAGAGCATCAAGCGAAGTGAGAGACAGAAACAGAGATGTGCCTGTGTATCTGTTCAAGAGAGCAGCAAAAGCAACTAGGGGTACTCCTTATAAGAGAGGCAGGACTGTATACGTAGTAGTGAGCGATATGGCCTGGTGAGTAAACCATAGGAGAGCATTCCAGGCTTAAAATGGTGAGGAGTTGTGTGGTGAACAAGAGTCTGTTGCTGAGAGTTTCCTGTAAGGTTTGCATGTATTGTGCAGTATGCAGGAGAAGCTTTGGGGAAGACGCTGGGCCAGTGTGTATGGGCTGGCAGACAAGCAGGATTACCTGCCTTAGCTTCTGCGTGTTCTCTTTGAGGGATTTATGTCTTTGTCTGCAGAGCTGAAGCCAGCCACTGCCTGAATAGATTTGACAGTATTTTTGTACCTTCCTCCTAATAGCAGCTGTGGATGGAAACAAAGGAAGGAGTACTTCTCGACTGATCTGGTGCCAGAAGTCCTTGGTTCCAGCATTCATTCCCTGACTTTTTGTCTGAGGAAACAGGCAAAACCACAATGAGACTGACCCACTGGCTAGGACTGATAAAAGGGCACAGAGCTCTGAAACGAGTGTGAGCAATTCTGGACTCTGAAGTAGCATGAGGAGGAGCATAGGGCATCCACCTTGGGGTACCAATTTTTTTACTGGTTGCTGGATCAGATAAACGGCGATCTAGGCTGGAAGAAAAGCACAGCAATTGGGGGGTAGCAGGGATATGTTGCAGGGGCTGCTTCTCTGCCCGATCTAGCAATGACCCTGTGACTTTCCTTGTACAGAGCAGACCAATGTAGTCAGTAAAAAGATGGCCGACTGGCTGAGGTATGCGAGCATTCAGCAAGGAGTCGCTCAACCCTCTGGAGGCTTCTTCTCCAGTCCCAGAACCAGACAGGTAAGTGCTGAGTTGCCCTGGTCATTTCTCGGGCACATTTGTTAGTCAGTGACCTCCTGTTTTGGGTTCCCAGAATTAGCTTCTTTTGGGAAATGGTAACTAGAAGTGCTGCTGTTCTTTGTCACTTTTTGTGGGGTAAGTGGTCAAGGCACATAGGAAAGCAAAGTTAGGGGTATTTATAACTCCAAGATTTAGGAGTTCTGCTGTAGAGCCAGAGCTTTATTGCAAGTGAGGCCTGTGTCAAGAGAGAGGGGGAAAGTTTGGAGTGTTTCAGCTGGGGAAAAGGATCCAACACAGTTGGCTTTTCTCTCTCGGGATAACTGCCCTCCTGCAGGCCCCGCAGGACACATAAGCAAGGGCTGTTTGTCTCCGTGGGCTCAGTGGAGTTTCCCCTGCCTCCTCACTTAGCCTCTCCCTGAGGATCTGACCTGCTGCGTCTTTTCTTGCAGCCTGGTCCTGTCACAGAGGTAGATGGTGCCATTGCCACAGACTTCTTCACTGTGCTCTCAGTGGGTCAGTACTACACACAGGACCAGTGGCTCAACGTGCAAGCCTTCTCCATGCTGCGAAATTGGCTGCTGTGTTATGGGAGCAAGGGGTTGAAGACCCCTAATTCAGGTATGAACTGAAGGGCTGCAGGCCAGTGTGGGCTGCACCCCCAAGAGGGGCATGTTCTCCGAGATGATTAGGTGGCTGCACCAGCAGCCCAGCAAGTGGCAAGAGTTCAGAGCTCTTGGACTAGGAGCAGGGACATTTTGGGAAGGAATATCACAAAACCTCCTGACTGATCCTTACTGACCCTTCCACAAGGAATTATTTGTTCAGTGAGTCCCCTGGTTTCGGGCAAAACCCCATGGGTCCCTGAGAAAAAAGGCCTGGGTGGTGGGAGACAGCATCTCCTTAGCGTTCTTCTAATGCTCCCTTCTTCAGCCTCATTTTCTTTGCAGTGCACCTGGGGACAGACAGCTCCCTTGCTGTTGCTGGGCAGCTGTGTGGGTTACATCGCTCATGACGTGAGCTGGTACATGGTAACCTTTATTCTGTAGATGACAAATCGGGAATGGACAGGTCTGTCATGTCCATGGTCTCAATTACGTCCACATCTAGTCGCCTGCTTCCCCCAAAGGACCGTCTGCGGGAGAAAGCCTTCGAGTACTGCCAGCGGCTTATTGAGCAGAGCAACCGGCGTGAGTCTTGCCATGAACCCTCCTTGGAGTTCTCTTGGTAGTGTTCTTGAAAATGTTTCTGGTTCACTGCCTCTTTGGGCTAGGATCTCCCTCCCTAGAGTCCGCCGTCAGGTTCTGGGCACAGGACCTGTTGCAGCTGCTGGTGCAAGTCATTGACCAGCCCTGAGCTGGGGTGTTGGGAGGGATTTGGAGGCAATGGCCATGTTCTGCCTCCTACCCTTGATTTGCAGGGTGGGGCTGTGGAACTTGGTTCTCATTAGCCTGGAATCAGGATCAGTAGGTGTTCCTGCCTGTCCTGAAATCTGGGTTAGTGCTCAAAATGACAGCTTAATGTTCCTGTTTGGACTCAAAGTTTAACTTGGACTCCTTTCTCTGGCAGGACCTCTAAAGAAGGATGATGGAGACCTGCAGAAAGCTGTAAGTACACAGAGGTGGGGCTGAAGCTCTGGCAGTTGTGGCTTCCCCCACTCTGATCTAACTCTCTGCTCTCCTGCAGTGTCTCATTGAGGCAGTGACAATCATGGACATCATCTGCAGACAGGACTCCTCCTACGTGTACCGCGCAGTCTCCTTCCTGAAAATCCTGCACGGCAGAATCTGTGGGGATGCCACTTACGCCAGGGCACTACTGCCCATTGCCCAGTTCTTCCTGAACCACAGTAAGTCATCAGCTCTCACCCCCTCCTCCACGGTCTAGTCTTGCATACTCTCAGCACAGCCTTTTGTCCTGGCAGTTTGCAGATGATTCAGCCTTGCCTATACTCTGGGTTGGATGATCCCACTCCAGGAGACCCAGGAGCTGGGGTGTCCTGTGCTTTTTAGAAAAACATAACCCAGATTTAGCTTAGCCCCTGGAGCCCTCGTTGGCAGGGCTGCTGGCTGGGCTGTGCTCAGCAAAGTGCTGTGTCCTCCCAGGCAAAATGGCAGCTGTGGACTCCGATGCAATCTACAAACACTTATTCACTGATATCCCGGCTCAGCTCTTCCACAACCCATCACTGGCCTTCGAATTTGTCCAGTTCTGCAAAGACAACAGCCAGCTCTTCACTGAGACCTCCAGCATATTCAGGCAGAGCTTCCCAAATCTCTTCAAGGTACAACTTGCTGGAGCAGCACAGGAGAGAGCCTGCTGCACGTTCCTTTCTGTGCCCCAGAACTTTCTGTTTGCACCCCAGAGCCCTCCATGTGCCTCCATGGTAGTGCTAGGGAAAGCACGGGCAAGAAGGACAGTTACAAAAGCAAGTGTGATTTTGAAGAGAGAAGAGGGTTCCGGGTGTGATTAGCACTGCCAGTTGAGGAAAGTCTGCCTTAGTATTACTGCCAGTGGGTTGGGAAGCGCAGTGAGCACAGTTAGGACACAGCACTTTGTTTCTGGAAACTTTAATAAGTTGCAGCTTGCCAGCCACTGAACCAGCAGCCAGGTGCCTGTGTTGAGCTTCCAGCAGCCACCCAGGTTTTGACAAAACACTGAAACTTCTCTGGTTTTGCTTTTCAGAAGTGACTTTCCCTTCCCTGTCCCTTTTGGGCACAGTATGAGAGTCGTCTGGGTGTGTGGTGGAGTAGCAGGGATACTGCAGCAGTTTGTGCTTGTTCCTTGCAGTTCCTGGCATGGAACAGCCCACCCCTTATCTCTGAGTTTGTGGACCTTCTCCCGTTTCTACTGGATGCAGGCACAGCCATTGAGATCTTCCATTTGCTGCTTGACCTGCCCTGTTTGACAGCAGCTCTGGACATCCAGCTGAGGTAATACTACCTTCCCTCCCTCTTGTTTGCTAATCAGGGCTTAGTACACGCTTCTCTGAGCCTTCAGCTGCCCTCTGGCTGCTGCTGTCACAGAACAAGAGGCATCTGCTACAGTCAGGTAGCACAAAGCTGTGCAGATGTCAGCCTGGTTTTCCTAGTAATGTGGAGTGCATGGGAAGAGAAGGTGATCGGCTCTTACACTTCAGTAACGGACTGTCTGTGGGGCTCAGGGAGCTGTTGTCATTCCCCTCTCCATATCTAGCTCCATACAGTTGCCACCTGCTGGAGTGTCTGCCATGAGCCACCACTTCAACACGGAGGTGTGGGCTACCTGTTCTTCCCTCCCTGCTCTTACCCCTCTTTTCTGGCTTTGTTCTCCTGGAGGTGTACAGACGTTTCTTCCTGAGGTCATTAGGAGCTGTGAGTCTCCAGGAAGATGGGGTAGGACTGGGACTGGCTTTCACTGCTGGACCTCTGCTCTTCCTTGTCTTCCTTGACATTAGCAGCTCTTTCTGGAGTGCTTAGAAAAGGGAGTCACCTTAGAGGCAAGGTGTTGGTGGGCTTTGATGACTGAGGGATACAGAACGCCATTTCCCCCTTTCCCAGGAGCGATACAGAAGCAATTCTGGAACTATTGCCTGAGCGCAGGGTGTCTGAGCTTGTAATTTTCTGTCATCCTGGTTCTCTGACTTCCAGAGGCCCTAGATTAGAGCAACTTGCTGTCCCTGTTTCAGTGAAAAGGGAATTATTCCATTCTTCAGGATTCCAGCTATGCCCTGGCCCATTCTCATAATCCAGCACGTTCTGTGTGTGCCTCCTGCTAGGTCAGGTGCTCTTCCTACCTCCGAGAGGGCTGCCAGTGACCCAGCTGTGAAGCCAGCCACCTGTCTGGAAGCCTTTCGCCATCCCCTCTACAAGACCATGTTCCAGTATCTTCTCCGCACCAAGTCTGCTCCCGAGGATGCCCCAGAGAGGTAGGAGGCTGCTGTAGGAGACTGCCACAAGGGTTTGGTTCAACTGTCCAGCTCTGGGAGACAGCACTGGGAGTGCTGGGAAAGCCGTAGTCACTCTTAGCTGGGGTGAGGTGGGTTTGATCTTCCCTGTGTTAGCTTTGCCAAGCGCTCAAAGGCCTTGTGGGGGGTTAGGGAAGGGCAGCCAGGAGAGTAGCTGGGAACACAAGCTGTCAACAGTAACTCTTCTGTTGCCCACAGGCTGATTCCACTTCGTCAGCTGCTGGGATCCCTGGCCAGCAGCCCAAGGGTCGTGCAATGTGCAGAGACTGTCCCTGTCTTACTGGAGCTCTTTTTCAGGGTCGTGGCAGAGGTAGGCCCTTTTGGAGGAGTTTGGTTCCCAGTCGTGCTGTGGGAGTCTCTTGTTATATGAAGAGCAGTCGTAGAAGCAAAAATTGTTAAGACACTGCAGTTTCAACAGAGGGGTGCATGAGGGGAGGGTGGGATGGTCTAATATTGGCATGAGCCAGCACTGAGCTGCCTACTTCATCTGGAGAAGCAGAAAAGCTCCATGGTGCAGCATCAGGCTTCACGCTGTTCTCTTAGCCAGCTGTAAAGGAGGTGGGTGAGAGCAGAATGAGTGCCTGATACCTGCTTTGTGCACTGCTCCCCTCCTGCTAGGTCAGGCTGTTTGTGCCAGCCATCTTACCTGGCTGGTTAGTTTGGTTTTTGGCTGCTGGAAGTCACTGGTATTGCTGAAATAAAGGCTGGTTTTCAGTTTGCAGACGGGCCGCTGATAAACCAGCTGGTGGTGCTGCTGCTGCAGAGGAGTGACCAGCTTTATGAGATCCCAGCGTTTAAAGATGACGTGTACAGGTGAGATGGGACAGGAGGCCCAGCCAAGCTCCCGGCCCTTCCACTGGCTACTGCCTGCCATGCCAGGGAAGCCCAAGGGCCTTTTCAGTTGTGGCCCAGTCCCTGCTGCCACACGTCTTTGGAGGATGCAAAATGGGAACTGCACCTTCGGCCCTGCTGGAAGCATCCTGAGCGTACAGCCACTGTGCCAGTGGCTGGGTGCTGCCAGCACCAACTTGGTTTGGTGATGACCACCTTGCCCATGGTCTGAGCTCTGCCCATCTCTCTCCTCCAGGGTTCTGAGCTCGCAGCTGGTGATGCTCTGCAAGCTGCACCCTGCACTCATTGTGGAACTGTCCAAGGAGATTCTGGAGTTCTCAGGAACAGTTGGCAACATCCAGAACAAGGAGGCCATCTTTACCCACATGGTAAGCAGGGACTGCTTGTGTCTGCCACAGGCTGCTCCAGCTGCAGTCCAATCTGTTGGTCAGCTTCCCTTTCCTCCTCTCCTCTGTCCTAGCATTAGCTAATCTGATTTGACACTCCCTAAAAATTATTCAATCCGCTTTCCTTCTGCTTGCCCTGAGCTCATCTGCCTTCTCTTCAGGTCTGGGCTATTGGGGAGTACATGTCTGTGTCCTATGACAAGCGCTGCACTGTGGAGCAGATCAACCGGTTCTTTGAGACTCTAGAGGCCATGCTCTTTGAAATCACCCAGCTCCGACCACTGGCTAGCACCCCCAGCTATGCACCCCGTGCCATCAGTGTCCTTATGGCCACCTTGACCAAGCTGGCAGCTCGCAGCCAGGACTTGATCCCCAGGTGAGGAGGGATGGCGGGGAAGGGCAAAGGGCTGAAACATGCAGATCTGACGGGTCTAAACACAAATGTTGGCTAGTGTTAAATAATCAAGTTTGGCAACTGATGGAACCTGAAACTGAAACAGGACAGAGGAAGCAAGCTGTGGAGGAGCACAGTTTGGGGAAGTGGGATTCATCTGCTGACTAACGCTCTGTGCATCAGGAGGAAGGGATGGGTAGCATCTGGTGTTCACCCACAACAGTACAACAGAGTCTTTTGGAGTACACAGGCTTAAGTAGCGACCTTGCTGGGTGCAGAGGTTCTGCCAGCTGATGTCCATGTCCTTCTCTCCTGCAGAGTGTCCATGTTCCTGTCCAAGATGAGGACTTTTGTGCAGAGTCCTGCTGTCACCTCTGTTTACTGTGAGGAGGACCTTGAGGAGATCCTTATCCGGGCAACCGAGCTCATGAACCTACTGAAAATGCCAAGCGTGGCTCAGTTTGTGTTCACACCACCTGTCAGTGTGGCCAGTACACGGTTTCAGAGAGAGGTGAATGACTCCCTCCCTTTTGCCCTGAGGATAGTCACCCGGCTCCTGGAGCCAGCTCCTGGCTTCATGCCAGGGTGAGAGCATGAGGTTTCTGAGAGGCTCCAGCCTCTATTGTAACTCACCGGACACTGCTGATGCCCATCTCTGAACTGGAAATGAGGAACAAATGATTGTGAATGAAACAGAAAACAGGAATAAGTACAGCTGAGGCAGCTTTTCTGGTCTGAGGCTGTTTGTATTTCTGTCTCCTAAGCTCTTCTTACTTGTCCCTGGCCAGTATGGGTTGAAAGTCCCACTGGGTTTGTGTGAATGTGGCAGGAGGGTGAGTGCCTGCATTAATACCCTGCCAGCACACTGTGCCTCTTCTTCCCTTCCCTCCTCTGACTTGTTTCTCCCTCCCCTTTGCCCTTGCTATTCACGTGCTTCTTTTACTGCCTCTCTGCTTGCAGCAGATCAGCCAAGCAAAGGCCTGTGCAAGGTGGAGAAAGCAGAAGTGACTCCACTAAGTCTGCTGCGAGCCCTCACTACTCTTCTGCCTTACCATCAGAGTGAACGTGTCGAGATCCAAAAGACAGCTACCAGACGGGAGCTTAGAGAGGTTTATTGATCCAGTTTATTGTTGACACCAAGAGCATTTCTTAACATACATCAGCCCCGTGTCAAACAGGCGCCATGCGGTGTTCTGTATCTGCATGAGAAGTTTATTCACATTCGAGCTGTACAGTATTAACAAATGGGGGAAGTAAATATGTCCCACTGCTCCTCCCAGGAGAAGCAAGCCCTCATGCACACTAGTAAATAGCCGGGTTTATTTACAGTCTGTTTCGACACCTGACTGCACTGTGATCAACATAGAGCTCTGGGGCTGTTTCCCACCTCCAGGGGTGTCTGCAGAGTCAGGCTCAGTGGGGAGCAGAGGGTTGTGTTGGTACCACTGGAACTTGCCAGGGTGCAGCCCCAGTACGGTCTAGTGCAAACCAAGCCTCCCCTGAGCCCTGGCTCCTGGGCAGAGGGGAAGTAAGGGGTGTACGCAGTTTGCCACGGGGCTCTAGGCAGCCCATTTCCTGCCCTGCAAACCTGCTGAGCTCTGTGGAGGTTGACAGGCCAACACACTGCTTGATTCGAAGTCGAGTGAATCACCAGGAGCCCTGTGGGGCCCTGAGCCTTTGCTCGCCTGCCTGGTACAGCCGAGTCGGCGGCAGGAGGGATGCATTGCTCCCAGTCCGTGCTGGGGCAGCACCCCAGGCCGGTTGGCGCGAGCATGGTCTAGCAGAGAAGCAAGGCACTAGTGTCTCAGTGAAGGTCTGTCTCGCCCTACAAAAGGCAGGCCAGGCTGCGTTGAAATCCAGTAGCAGCGTGTTTACCCTGCGTGGATTATTCAGGCATCTCTCTCCTCCTGCAAAGTGCAAGATTAAGCACAGGAACCAAAACTACAGCAGTGAAGTATCCGAGGTTTAATTAAGGCCATCCCTGTTAAGCATCCCTTTTTTAGCATCACAATCCTTGGAGAACTCTTGTGAGATGCCATGTGAATATCTGATTTGCTGCCAGAGCCTAGACCATGCTGGTTTAAGTGCAGGGTGTGATGTAGGGCTTTGCGGCAGGCTGTTTTAATAGGGTTTGGCTAAACTAGGTCTCGGTATCTGTCTATATGCGGAAATCAGGTCGAGTTTATCCCGTTAACGTTGCTAAAAGCACAGAGAGGACGCAGCAGGCAGGAGGCCGGGTGTGCAGGGGACCAGCCAGCCGCACGGTGGAGCTGCCACCTCAGCTCTGCTGAGACTGTTGTTGGCAGCAGATAGCAGAGCTGTTTCTGGGACATTCAAGACTGACCTTCCAAAGCGAGCCTTCGCTGCTGCCTGTCGTCACCCGTCAGTATGTCAGCAGCACGCACTTCTGAGATGCTCTGAGTTGGGCTGGAAACGGGGTGGCCTTACAAAGCTGGAAGGAGAGGACTAGGACACGGTGCCGAGGTGTCGTTTGTCCGCCTGGGCTAGTGTCAGCCACACCTGGGGTCTGGCACCACAGGCTGCCGGGCTCGCTCGGGTTCCTGGTGGCACAAACCCACCCATCCCAGCTCGCAGGGACCAGGGGCAGGCAGAGAAGCACTAAGCTGGCCATAGTCCCTTGGAGAGGGCAACAGCTTCTGCGTGGGGAAATTCTCTGCTGTGAACGCCCTGTGCTGCTGGGTCAGTCCTGGGGGCCTTCTGCCAGGATGACGGTGCCAGAGCCGGGCGATAAATCTGCTGCATGTGCAAGGCTGACAGAGCCCTTTTCTTCAAGGGGCTCCTCGCAGGGAATTGCTGGTGGTGTCAGCCCTTGGCTGTAGCTGCTTCCCACCCCGAAGCAGGGCCGCGGGCAGCGTGATTGTAGCCCAGCAGCAGAAAGGCACCTGACTTGGGGTATGGCACCGGGGAACTTAACTCCTAGCAATGCGGCCTGCTTGGAATCCTGCTCCTGGGTGCTTGTGCTGCCTTTACCATCCCCAGAGCTGGGCACCCTTTAACAGCCTGATGTGCCAGCACCTCAGGTGGCCACTGCTACAGCGAAGCCCAGGCGTGCCCCACATGCTAATCTTTAAATCCCAAAGGTGTTTCAAGCCTTCTGCCTGCCAGCATGAGTGATCACGCAGAGCTGTCAGCCTAGAGGAACGGAGAAGCTTGCCTACAGCCCCCGTGGGGGAAGCATCCCCTTCCTGTCCCCTGCCAGAGGGGATGAAGGAACAGGAAAGCTCCTGAGAAGGACAACACAGGGTAAAAGATGAGGCCAGACAATTGATCAGGAATGATGCTCCCAGCCAGTGCAGTGGGAGAAGCGTGCACCGCCCTTGCATGCCCTTTCATCTGCTGCAGCCCAGCAGCAAGGTGTCAAAAAGCAAATTGAGGGCAGTTGTGGAGTCTTGGTCCTCTCTCTTGCACTCCAGGCTCCCCGAGGGCAGCCTTAACCAGAGCTGCACTTGCAAGCTGCTGCAGAAGGACCTTCGAGCCACAAGAACTAGG
>VZTL01044750.1:20078-34308 GCA_013400535.1 Scopus umbretta | reverse complement strand
CCCCCATTTGCAGAACACCCCCCACTCTCTGCTTTGTGCCTGCTCAGTGTTACAAGCAGGGTCTGTTTCTCTTCTGCCTGTAGCTTTACGGGGAGCCTGGCCTCCGTGCAAGCGCTGCCAGGACGAGGGCAAACGAGCCCCGAGCTGCTCTGCCCCGGGGGCACCGGGGCTCTGCCTCAGACACCCAGGCAGGGTGCAAGCTGCTCCATCCCACTTTGAGAGTAATCCTGGGGTGGGATGGGCTGGAGCAGCTTTGCATTGCTGAAATCCACCTCTGGGGCTCTCATTTATTTCCCAAATGTGCTCTCCAGCTTTTGCTCTCCAAGCCCTCTTCCAAACCCCTCCACCTAGCTGCCTTCCCCCCTTTCCAGTGTCCTGCACAAGTTGCTCCCCTTTCTGCGGCTTGCCCGTACCGCAGCATCCCCTGCGTTGTTGGCCGGGAGCGTAGCACCAGGCAGCCGGAGATCCTGTGCAGCGTTTTGCTGCAAAACAGCTGAAAACCTGGACTTGAGCATTAACGCCCACAGTGCCGATACCAGACCGGACCCCCCGGCGAGGTGCAACTCACCTTTGGTAGTCTGCCCCGATGAGACTGGTGCCATTGACAGCCAGGATGCGGTCCCCGATGGAGAGCCTGCCGTCGGCAGCCGCGGGGCTGTCCTCGATCAGGGTGCGGATGTAGATCCCCGGGGAGCAGAGAGGAGTGTGCTGTTGGCAGGGAAAGGCGGTGAGTGACCAGCCAGAGCGGAGGGGGCACGAAAGGTTGGTGGTCCCAAAGGGCTGAGCTCCCCAGGCAGGGTGACAGCTCACAGCCAAGCGGGTGTCTGATGCCAGGTGGAACCCTGGAGGTGATGGGGACGGTGACACTAACAGTAACGGGAAGGAAACACGAGCCTTCAGTTCTAGATCAATTTATACACAGAAAGGAGAGGTGGGGGCAATCTTCTCTTGTTCAGTTTAATTAAGAGCAAAGCATTGTTAGCCTGCAGCCGTGGTGGGATCAGAGCTCTTTGCTCACGGCTGTCCCAGGGGCTCGGTGATGCCCTGTTTCCTACTGACTAATGCACAGCCGTGAAAGGCCACTTAGTAAGATGATCCACCGCACGGAGCCAGACTGCTCTCCCGCCTTATGCAAGGAGTGGCAGAGCTGTTCCGACACCCTGTGAGCCCCCCTGCTCCCCTCCGCTTCCCTTGCCACCCTCTGAAGGGTGGAGGAAAGACCTCAGCTGAGTCATTTTCCTTCCACAAGAGTGCCGAGCTCTCTCCAGCTGCAGGAGAGTTGTGGTGGACTTTGCGTGCACGGCACAAAGAGCCAGAGGCAGAGAACTGCTCCTCCCAAGAGATCACTCTCTGGCTCATTTTCCCCACGAGAAGCAGCCTAGCTCCCGCGGGAAGCCATTAGCATCTTTGCTGGCTTTTCCTGGGGTATGAAACATNAGACCTGCACTTGCACGCGGCTGCAGAAGGACCTGGGAGCCACAAGAACTAGGAGGAAGAGGAGCTGGAACTGATTTTTTTGGCTATTTCCATGTCTGACTTGGCAACCAGAAACCGCAGCTTCTTCCCTCCGGAGCGGATGAGGTCCACCGCACTGCAGAGAGTGGCAACAGGGAGAGAGGTGAATTCTGGCTCCCTGCAGGCTGGCAGCCCCCCAGGAGCCTGCNCGGTGAGTGACCAGCCAGAGCGGAGGGGGCACGAAAGGTTGGTGGTCCCAAAGGGCTGAGCTCCCCAGGCAGGGTGACAGCTCACAGCCAAGCGGGTGTCTGATGCCAGGTGGAACCCTGGAGGTGATGGGGACGGTGACACTAACAGTAACGGGAAGGAAACACGAGCCTTCAGTTCTAGATCAATTTATACACAGAAAGGAGAGGTGGGGGCAATCTTCTCTTGTTCAGTTTAATTAAGAGCAAAGCATTGTTAGCCTGCAGCCGTGGTGGGATCAGAGCTCTTTGCTCACGGCTGTCCCAGGGGCTCGGTGATGCCCTGTTTCCTACTGACTAATGCACAGCCGTGAAAGGCCACTTAGTAAGATGATCCACCGCACGGAGCCAGACTGCACTCCCGCCTTATGCAAGGAGTGGCAGAGCTGTTCCGACACCCTGTGAGCCCCCCTGCTCCCCTCCGCTTCCCTTGCCACCCTCTGAAGGGTGGAGGAAAGACCTCAGCTGAGTCATTTTCCTTCCACAAGAGTGCCGAGCTCTCTCCAGCTGCAGGAGAGTTGTGGTGGACTTTGCGTGCACGGCACAAAGAGCCAGAGGCAGAGAACTGCTCCTCCCAAGAGATCACTCTCTGGCTCATTTTCCCCACGAGAAGCAGCCTAGCTCCCGCGGGAAGCCATTAGCATCTTTGCTGGCTTTTCCTGGGGTATGAAACATGTCCCACATGTCCCACTCCAGCTACTTGGAGGGGCAACAGCCCTGTCCCACAATCAGTGAAAACTCACCAAGCCGTCAATCAACCCCATCCCCAGCCCGATGGGTCCTCTCTCCAGCTCCACCACGAAGACGTAGCAGAAGTCATCGGTGGCAGAGCTGCGGCTGGAAGACTCTGGCGTGGGGTAGTCGTAGGGGGTCGGCGAGCATCCTGGCAGTGGAGAGACCGGCTTACCGCTCTGGCGTCGCCCAAACCCAGCTTCACAACCGCCCACAGAAAGCTGCCCCCCAAAACACCATCAAAGCCGACCTTGGGTAGTCCCAGGGCTGGTTTTCTGCCAAGGCAGGAGCTATGAGATGCTTCATTTGCTCTCACCTGCCTTGTCCAAGCACGACAAGTCCCCGCAGGAACCGTGTGTGCGAGGAGGGCTGCGCAGGGGAATGGCAGCAAACACCCTCGTGCCCCAGTCCTGCACCCCAAAAAGCAGGGCAGCGCCAGCTTTCGGTACCTTCGGGGGTGCTGCCTTTGGTGCCGTTCATCCCGTTCCTCCGGGGCTCCTGCAGCCCCTTGCCGGTGCCCTGCGGGGACTCTGGGCTCCCGCAGTCGAAGTTCAGGGGGGTGGTGGGTGGCGTCAGCAGGCAGGAGGGGTCCGCGGGCGCTGTGCCGGCCTTGGGGGCCGGACCCCTGCCCAGCTGCAGCTGCTGGAGCTTCTCCTGGAGCTGCGGCTCGCCGGCGGGGTGCTCGCAGGGGCAGCCGTTGGTGGCCAGGCAGAGCGGGGGGCTCCCCTCCAGCTCAGCGCAGTCCCCCAGGGCGCAGTAGTCCTCCTGGGTGATGGTGCTCCCCCGGGCAGCAGCCGGGCTCTCGCTCACCTCCAGGACATCTGGCATCGTGCATGCCTCTTTCTTAAGAAGAAGAAAAATGCTCTGTGGGACCCCCTGCATGTGCTTTTCACACCCTACCTGCACCCCATCACCCTGTTTGCTTTGCAGGCAGGACAGCCGCAGGCTCCAGCCAAAGCCTTGGCAATCTGGACACCACCAGGACTTGTCCTGGCTTCCCAACACAGCTCCCACACCCCAGTTTTATGGCCAGGGCCATGTCAGGGATGCTCATAGCCAGCCAGGAGGGGACTCCTGGTCATGCCTCTGCTGGGGGATCTCGTTGGAGGGGTAGGTTAGGGGAGCACGGCTCCTCCTGTGGCCCCAGGGTGATGGGAGGAGGTAGCAGTGCCTGCGGGTGCTGCAATGGGGACAGGGCGGGAGAGGAGAAGGGGACCTGCTGAAGGGACGTCCTCCCGAGGGAGCTGGAGATGAATGGCAGTTGAGCTGAGGACCCAAAGGACGTCTCGCTCCCCCTGTGCTTTATAGGCATTAGCTAATTAGTGCTTTTGTGCAAGCCTGCCTGGCTACGTGGGGACAGGCAGGGTGCAGGCCAGGGAGGACAGGGGGAACACGCAGGGAGAAGTGGAGCGCTGCCTGCAGACATCCCCCCTTCCTCCCTCCTCCCCATTAAGGAGATTGCTGGGACGAGCCTGTCCTTCCAGCTCACCTTCCCGCACTCCCCAGGCTGGGGGATTAGCGGCACTAATCCTTCCAGCAGCTCTACATGAGGGCATCGCCGTAGCTCCAGGTTGCAGGCGACGGCAGCGAGCCCTTGACGCTGGGCTCGGGGTGGTCTCCAGAGGGACCCAAGACCCTCCTGCCCACCCAGGAGCGGAACAGCCCCTCCATGGGGTACAGGCTACCTTTGGGGGTGCGGAGCCTGGCCCCTCGCCGGTGTGGGGGCTCTTGCTCTGCAGGCTCCAGAGGAAGTGGCGGATGTAAAGGAGGTGCCGGTAGATGTTGTCGTCCAACGTCTCCACCTCCAGGTCCACTTTGAAGCCCCCACTGGGCAGGATGATGGGCGGGTGAGTGTCAAAAGACTCCAGCACCTCATCTGAAAGGCAGAGGGAGGGAGGCTGCACCCCATGCCTGCCTCCTGGCTCTCAGGCACGCGTGGGTCTCCCAGCTGGGATTAGGGACACGGTGAGCCGCAAAGCAGCAGCATCCCTCATTTGGGAATGCAGAAGGAGACCCAAGCCCTTCTGAGTGTGCTTTGCATTCTTCGCGATATCCAAATCGCGGCACCATGGTTATTCCTGATCGCTGCAGTTACTACAGGAGCCCCAGGGAGGGGAAGGGAATTGCCCGTTTGGTTTATACATAAAAACTTTGGAGGGAACTTGCGGGTGACCAGAGCACGGTGACCGGTGACCGGAGCAGCACGAAGTGCAAAGCCAGGGGCTCACCTGGCTGGAAGGCGGCCGGGCTGTCCTCCTCGCCAGGCTGCCACGCTGTGATGCAGCCCACATCCATCACCACCTGGCACTGGCTCAGCACCCGGTGGAGCTGCGCAGGACTCAGCGCCGGGAACTCAGCTCGCAGGGACGGCCAGGTCATCTGAGCGAGGAGACAGAGCGTGGGGCGAAGGGCAGAGGTGAGGAGCTGCTTTCTCTGAGGAGCAGGGGCTCACGATGGGGATGGGGGCGAGAGGTCGGGCAAGATGGAGCGAGACCACTCATGGACCCACCACCCTGGGAAGGAGCAGGTGGTGGCAGGTTGCAGAAGAAGGGACGTATCACTGCAGGGACCCCCAAACGGTGAGCAGCGTCTCTCACCTGGACCAGCTGGGAGCCAGGCATGGCCAGCAAGTTGGCCACGCTGGCGAGTTTGGCGAAGAACTGCTGGGCAAGCTGCTCGAAGCCAGCGCCGCGCAGCCAGTCCAGGAGCAGCCGCACAGTGGCCCGCAGCTTCACCCCCTGCGACCAGTGGAAGCAGCTGAGAGAGGAGCCTGCGGAGGCAGAGCATCCATCAGCACATGTCGGGGAACAGCCCCCCAGTCCCCCCATCCTTCGGCCAGAGCCCAGCCCCTGCCCCCGGGGTAGAGCTGCCCCAGGGCAGCACAATAAATCCAGGTTAATGCCCCCAGCATCCTACAGCTGTAACTCCTGGTGCTGGCTGGACCCCGCCTGGCCCTAACAGCGGGCAATGGGGCCGCTGTGTAAATGAGGGCTAATGAGCACCTCCGTTACAAAGCAGGCTGCAGTAGTTTGTTAATGAGCTGCCCCTCCAAACTGCCCTCAGCCCCTCTGCTCAGGCTCAAAAGGGCAGTGCTCTTGCAGGGGGTGAGGATGGGGCACTTGTGGGGTTAAACCCCTCCTGGGAATAGGGACCCTGGAGACAGCAGCTGGGTTGGTGCTTGGCCTCCCCATAGCAGTGCTGAGACCTGCCCATCTGCATCCCCCTCAAGCTGCCTGAAGCCCGCTCCCTCCTGTACCCCCGGAGGTGGCACTAGGGTGGACTGGAGGGTCTCCCAAAGGGCCGGTCCCCTACAGGTTACCCAGTCCAGGCTAGGTGTTCGAGGGGGACTGACCCTTATCCAGGAGCTGGTTGAAGAGCAGGGTGTTGGAGAAGAAAAAGAGGTAGGCAAACATCTGGGAGGTGATCTCCGGGTGCACTTCATACTGGCGGAGCAGGTCCAGCGCCGCCTGGTAGATGAGCACAACCCTGCGGAGCTCCTCGGGCAGTGGGGGGGACGCCCGCCAGCTCTCCCGGCACTCGTTCTGGAAGGGGTTGCACTCCAGCAGGGCAGGGAGCGACACGTACAGACACTGCAGGGAGAGCAGCAAGTTCACAGCAAACTGATTTGGGTTTTGGTTTGGTGCTTTGTTTTGTTTTGTTTTGTTTTTTTTCATGAGCCAAACCCTTCTGACCCCCTCACCTCCACAAGCCAAGCAAACCCCACTGGCACTGCTCTGGCAAGGAGCTGGTCTTGCTTACCCCCCTGCCTCCATGCGCTCCGGTGTTGAGCAAGTGTTTAAAAAAAAAAAATAAAATTAAGATGAACACGTCTCGCGCTTTCAGCAGTCGGAGGTGACGGCATGGGATAGCTCAGCTAAAGGGATCTGAAAATTGATCTGAACCAGGGCAGTGGCCAATCAGCCGGGCACGAGGGTGAAAGAAAAACCGGGACTGATGGGGATGACTTTTCCCTATTGCTTAAGGAGAAGAGCAGCACCTAGCACCCACCTCTGCCGAGGCTAAAGGAGAGGTGAAGGTGCTGGGGAGGAGGGTGCCGCTCCGGCAGAGCGGCGCAGGAGCAACCCCTGCGTCCCCGCATGCCGACGCCAGCGGACAGGCAGGGTCGTCCCGCACACAGCAGCCTTTCTCCTGCCTCACACTGCCCGCTCTGTTCCCCGCTCCCGATGCCGCCCGGCTCTCGCGGTCCAACGGCGACGGTCCAGGGGCCCCTTTCCATCGCGCCCTGAATCGCACCATTATGCCGCGCCGGCCGGAGCCAAGCAGCTCTCCCCAAACGCCTCTCCCGAGCCGCTGCACTGCAGGCAGGGAAACATGCCACAGTAATTCAATACTTCTCCTGGGCTGTGACCAAAAATCAGGGCGCTTCAGCCCAAAGGAAAACACCTCGGCGTGATGCAACTGCCAAAGAGTAAAAGCTTAAAAAAACCCTCCTGTGCAGCCCGAGAGCTGCTGGGGATGCTTGTGCTGGCCCCATGGGACACTGCCGCCCTTCCCAGGGAGCATGTACCTTGGAGATGTAGTAGACGCACTGCTGGAAGGTGTACATGATCACCTCCTCCAGCACCGTCATCGCCTCCTCGCTGGCTGTGATGGTCGAGGAGAACAGAGACTCCTTGGAGCCTACGGGGCGGAGAAGAGGATGGGGAGGCAAACCTGCAGCAGCAGGGTGGGCCGAATTCACCACTCCCCAAATTCCTGGAGTGGGGGGGGTTATTAGGGCTCCCGGGCTGGTATCACCACCATGGCATCCCTCAATGGGGGCAAAGAGGCTCCTCTTGCCCCAGCGAGCGCCCGCCTGCCATCTCCCATGGCTCGCGACGCCGCTGGCAGCACAGCCCAGCGCCGCAGCACAGTGGCCTCTCCAACCCCTCCTTCCAACCGCCTGTTGGCCTACAAACATTTTAACTTGCTGCACAGACCAGAAGGTTTCTGAGGCTGATTTAATCCCTTTTTCCGTTTTTCCTTTCTGGTTTGTTTTTTTTTTTTTTTGCTGGCATTAACATGGGCTCACCAGTGAGCAATTCTGCAGGGCTACCTGCACATCCAGGTGCCCTCGCAGCAGCCGGAGGGCAGAGAGCCACCCCTGAGGCCTTAACCGCATGCTGCCGTGGTGGAGAGGGGAGGCTCAGCTGCAAACGCAACGCAACCTGGCCCTGAAGCCGAGCAGCACCACGGCACAACGCAAGGCTGCTCCTCCCGCGCAGATTACCCCAGCCTGCACCACAGAGACATCCCTGCTGATGAGGATTACGGGGGGTTAAAGGAGCATCCCGGGGGCACTGACCACCGCTCGCGACCGGGGATTAGCATAGCAAAGTCACTCTGGCTGCAGAAGCAAGCAGGGTGCTGCATCCAGCCCTACCTCGGACATCCAGCTCCTCCTCCATGCTCTGGATGTAGGTGGGCGATTTCTGCTGGATGAAGTAGAGGACCTCGATGGCGTTGGCCATCCAGAAGAGGATGTGCTGCAGGTCCGGGAGAAGGTCCGTGATGCTGAAGCGGGACAGGGCGGCAGGGTCCTGGCTGGGGAGACACAGCAGGTGTTACAGCTGCTGCTCCTCAGCATCCCCACTCAAGCTTTTGGGGAGAAAACAGCCTGGGGCAATGCCAGGAGAGCATTTGCACCCCCTTACCCCCAAGCCCAGCACCCCATAGGAAGACCCTTTGCAAGCGAAAATCTGGCGGTTCTTGCTCTGCAGGACAGCAAAGGGGACCCAGCGGGGACCAGGCTGGCCAAAGGCCACCTGGCCTTTGTGGGGTGCTACTTTTTATGTGGAGACTCCCCCTAATACAGCTGAACTGCAGTAAATACTCAGGGCTGAAGAGCAGCTCTCCCCAAGAAGTATGTGCTGTTCCTGCCAGCTCTGGACGGTTAAACCCAGCCTGAGCTGAGCTGTTCAAAAATAAAACAAAATAAATAAAAAGCATCTGGGAAGTTTCTCAACTGCTGAACCGCTTTTTCCTGCTATAGGAAAGGCCTGGGAAGCATCCTCAGAGCTTGCCCTAAAGGAGAGCTCACAGCAAGCACCAACAGTTTCTCCAGATGCTGCTTTGGAGCCTGGATTTTGGAAACGGCTGGGAAGCCGGGCTCACACCCTGCCAGGAGCCAGCCCCCGGCACCGCTGTGACGGCCCCAGAGCGGTGCTCCCCACGCCAGGACACCATGTGCCACCAGCCCTGGATGCACACATGCAACACCAGCCCCGTCCTTGCTCTGCAGGGGGGTCTTCAGCATGAACAGAGACCCCACGCCGGGGCCATCCCTGCTACATCCCTTGAGCATGCTGAAGCCACACGTGCAAAGCATTGGCCTGCTCTTGGATAGGAGAAGACCACAGAGCTGCTGCAGGTCCTGTCCCCCCCCAAGCTCGCCTGCCTTTCCAGCCCCACACACTCCCAAGCAGGGTCCTTGCAGGAGCCATGGTGAAAGGACCAGAGAGGCGAACGAGTGGGATTGAGCAGGAAAACGCAGCGTGCACCGGCACTGGGAGGGTGGTTATAACCAGCCACGGGCTCCCCTTGCTTGTGGAAAAAGAACTGGTTTGAATTCTCCCCATTTCAGGGCAAAATGAGGAGGGGCGGGGGGCTGCACTTACTGCTGGGACTGCTTCTCAGCCAGCTCCCGTGTCCGCTCCTGGGCAAGGAGAGAAGGGGAAAGCAAAATGAAAACCAGCGGGACGGAGCGGCACGAGCATCGCCCCAACCAGCACTCGCTGCTGGCAGGCGCTGGACTGGGGGAAGCCCCCGGGGGGGGTCCAGCAACACCCCCACCCCACCAACACCCCCACCCCACCGCCAACTGACCCACACTGTCCTCTGGATCATTTTGGCTGCTTTGAGCAGCAGCTGCCCGAAGTCACCCGGCTGGAAGCTGGTAGCCGAGTGCTGGATGCAGAGGCAGAGGAGGAAGGCGGGTGTCAGCTTGTGGTCATCCCCCCCCGGCTCGATCAGGGTCATGATGCGCCGCAGGAGCACGTCCTCGGCCTCCGGCTCGAACTCCAGCAGCAGCTTTCTGCGGGGTGCCCTGGGGCCGCCAACAGGCGACGGGCCCCGCTTTTTGGCGGCAGGGTCCCTCTCCTTCAGCAGGCTGCCGCACGCCCCGCAGACGGGGGGACCCTCGGGGACGGCAGGGTGCAGGGCTCGCAGCCTCAGCAGGGTCTGCGCCGGCAGCGGCTGCGCCTTCATGGGGTCCTTGTAGAGGAGCAGGTAGTAGAGACCGAGGGAAAGGAGGTCCCCGTGCCGCAGCACGACCGTCCGGGCCACCTCACCGAAGTTGACGGAGATGCCAGCGCCAGCAATGGGCTCCAGCACCAGCTTCTCCTCCCAGCGATGCCGGGAAGGTCGGAGCTTCCTGATGGTGCAGTGCAGGGGCAAGATGTCGGGGGCCGACAGGCTGATGCTGGGCTTGCTTGCCTGCGTCCTCTGGCCCACCGTGTGCTGCTCGCGGTTCAGCAGGTAAACCAAGCTGTCCTGCCAAGCGGGGAGATGCAGCATGAACCGGGGAGGGGGGGGAGAAGGGACCCTCCTCCCTGCAGTGCGGTGGGTGCTGCAGCCTCCCACCGTCCCCTGGCCACCCACCCGCCTGCTGCACCTTCGCACGGCAGAGCCACGTTTCTATTTCCCTCACTGCCGAGCCGGACAGCAGCGATCCCTGCTTTGGGCACGCTAATAATACGGGCACGATAACTTTGGGCATGCAGTAAATGGGGCTGCTTTGGGCAGAAGGAGCCCTCCCTCCACCTCTCACCCCCCCATTTTCCCACAGCTGCTTTTCCTCCCCACTTTTTCCCCGCAGACTGCGGCAATGCCTGCATCCCCCTGCCCGGGGGATGATGGTGGGACCCTGGTCAGAGCAGCGGCTGCCTGCCCTGCCTTCTCCTCCAGCCTGCCCGCATGCCCTGAGGCGGCTCACGCCCCCACCCTGTGCCTCAGTTTCCCCAGCTGTACTAACGGGGTGGCTGCAGATGGGTGAGGGCTGCAGTGCCAGTGTCACCCTGCCGGAAAGCTTGGAACAGCCAGATCCTCAACAGGGACAAAGTAGCCATTAACTACAAGAGCCGTCCCAGTCCTTTCCAGTTCTCCAAGTGCCTCCAGCACTGGGGAGCAGGGGCTCCCAGACGCGCCGTCTCCTTGCTGCCTCTCATTACGTTTGCCACTAACGAAGCAGCCAGACAGGGGACGGGGCAGCTCAGCCATCACCCGCAAAACCAGGCCTCCCCNCACACACACCCCCACACCCCCCCGGCTGGAGGGACGCTGCAGCGAGGGAGCGGGGATGGTGCCGCTGAGAGGCCCCCCCCGGCACCCCGCACCCTCCCCGGGCTGATGTCGCCTGCTCCCCTGCCCTCCGCGAAGGGTGNCAGCTGCTTTTCCTCCCCACTTTTTCCCCGCAGACTGCGGCAATGCCTGCATCCCCCTGCCCGGGGGATGATGGTGGGACCCTGGTCAGAGCAGCGGCTGCCTGCCCTGCCTTCTCCTCCAGCCTGCCCGCATGCCCTGAGGCGGCTCACGCCCCCACCCTGTGCCTCAGTTTCCCCAGCTGTACTAACGGGGTGGCTGCAGATGGGTGAGGGCTGCAGTGCCAGTGTCACCCTGCCGGAAAGCTTGGAACAGCCAGATCCTCAACAGGGACAAAGTAGCCATTAACTACAAGAGCCGTCCCAGTCCTTTCCAGTTCTCCAAGTGCCTCCAGCACTGGGGAGCAGGGGCTCCCAGACGCGCCGTCTCCTTGCTGCCTCTCATTACGTTTGCCACTAACGAAGCAGCCAGACAGGGGACGGGGCAGCTCAGCCATCACCCGCAAAACCAGGCCTCCCCTGTGCCAGGGCAGGGATGCTGCTCCGGGGGCTTTCCCCGGGGGTCGTGGGTCCCAGCTCCACGTCGTTTCCCACCCCCCCACACCCCGTGCTTGGGGACAAGGCTTGGGGATAAGGCAGCAAAGTCCCAAGCTGGCACCGCTGGTTTTCCAAAGGATGCTCTTCCACGCCGCCACCACCCCCTTACCCCAGCANTTTTGTGCCTCAGTGCCATGGTCGAAAAGGGGGTGCCCCGGTCCCCCCCAGCCCCCAAGCCCCACTGACCGGGGGGCAGCCGGGCCGGGCTCGGCCATCCGCAGCATCCCCCATGCACCCCGACCACGCTGCCAGGACTGGGGCGGGGGGAAAACCTGTGCTAAAAAGAAGTGTAGCTCAATCTTTGCAAAAAAACCCAACCCAAACCAAAAAAACCAGCCCATCTGCGGCTTTCGGGCCTTCAGCACTCGGTGGCCAGCAGCAAGCCAGAGGTGCAGGGAGGCCCCCCCAGTCTCCCCAAGCATCAGGCAGGCATGGGAGCTGCGAGCTGCAGTGGAGCCTGCCTGCCTGCCTGCCCGCCTGCCTGCCGCAGGAGCAAGCTGTAATTAACTTCTCCCAAGCATCCATTCAGGCAGAGCTGTCCGCAAGAGGAATGGGAGCTGGAGTGACTGAATAGGCCTGGCCGAGCTGCAAAAGCAGCCCCTTGTGTGGCATCCCCAGCCCCGGGGGGGTCCCCGCGGGCCCCTCCATGCTGCAAGCGTGGCTCAAGCTCTGCAGGAGAAATCAGAAGTTGCGGGTCCAGTGGGCGATGCTCGTACCTCGGGTGGGCAGCCTCCTGGGAGCAGGTCGCTGGCATCCGTGGAGGACGAAGAGAGGGGGGGGAAAAAAACCTAAAGGGTTTGCTTGCAGGAGCAGCACTGCAGCGGCGTCGGTGCAGCACGGAGCCAGAACCCCACGCACGGCTCAGCCGACCGGCGAGCAGGCTTCGGCCAGCGGGATTTGGGGACAGTCAGCGGGATTTGGGGATGGCGGAGTGGAGAGCCTGGTGCCCAGGGCTGCTTAAAGGGACACTCACAAGCTCAGACCCAAAAAAAAAAAAATGTCATCTGCCTTATTTGGTGAGGAATGTTTGTTTGTTTTAAATAGAGCTCTCCTTTGCTGGGAAAATGAAAGAGATGGGGATGGGGAGGGGGGTGAGAGAGGGAGAAAATAGCCCCTGCTGTTTACATGCCTTGGGATTAGAGTAAGGCATGGCCAAGCTGCCCCGAGCAGTCCAGTGCCCCACGTCCTCCTTAAAAAGGCAATCGTCCCCGCTCATGTTCCCATCACAGCCAGCAGCACGGCACAGGACGCCCTGCGCCCCGCAGATGTGAAATCCGGGGCGTGCAACGAGCCCGCCCGGGCAGGAGCACAGCCCAAGCCATGTCACCGGGCATGCCAAAGGCCACCCCAAATATGTCTGCGGGAGGCCTTGGTTCCCCCTAGGAGCCCCATCCCCAACCCACCGCATGGAAATGGGCCAACGGGATGAAGGACGGCTGGGCCATGCAAGTCCCAGCCTGGCACGTGGGGGTGGAGGAGGAGAGGGGCCAGATCCTGGGGAGCAGCTATTGCCGGAGCTCATTGCACCGGGAGGGAGCGGGGGCTGCTGGGACCGGGGTCCCACCACCCGGAGAGACACGCCATCCCTGGTCCCTTATCTAGGGGAAAGGAAGCTTCTGTATTTATTTTGTGTAGGAAAAAGCTGCTTTTTTACTGCCGACAGAGCCCCCGTCACAGGCTCCCCGCTAACCCCGGAGCTGCGCTGGAAAGATAAACACAGCTCTTTTCCTGAGCATAACAAAGTCCCTCCATAAAATGGGTTGTTCTTTTTTTTTTAATCCTCTGGTCCTCTTTTCTCCTCCTGAGCGTGTGGGTTATCCCACCCAAAACGCTGCGTGAGCATCCCTGACACAGTGCGGCCAGGGCGGAGCTGGCACCTGCTGAAGCCACGTGGCGATGCGGATGGGAACGGGGCAGGATCGCACCCCATCCCGTAGGGAGAGCTGGGCACCCCGGGCAGGGGCACCGCACGCCCCCCGGCCAGCCCCCGCCGAGCCGCTGCCTCTAAACCCACCCTGCATCCCTGTCAGTTGCGGCGCCTGGGATCTTGGCTGGGATCGGCCTCTTTCTCAGCCTAGGAAAGAGGTTCCCTTTTCCTGGCTGAGAAATAAATCAAGCAATAAATAACTCCACAGGCCCCAGGAAAGAAGAAATGCTTTGAATATACCCTGGAGGGGCTAACGCCGGGCCAGTCCTTCCTAATGTAATTGCTACGCAGACCCTGCAGGGAGTCCTCCCTGGATGCAGTCATGCTAAGGTATATCAAAGCCAGATCCTCAGAGGCACCTGGCAGAGCATCTTTTAATAGAACAGCCTTAACTCCTAAGTTTCTCGAGGTTTGCACGTGATTCAGCCTCCAGCCTCCCGGGAAAGCCCCGGCAAGCTTTGGACACGGTGCAAAATGGAGCTGGTTTGGAAGACGAATGCCATCACGATGCCAAGTGCTGCGTCTCCCTCCCAGCACCCTCTAGTTTTCTCCGGATGCTCCCTAACCGCTGCCTCGTCGCTCCCCAAAAAGGAGCAGGGCTGGGGGGAGCAGCGAGAGGGGGCGGCAGCCTCGTTTACTGCAGAGATGCTCTTACCTGTGCTGCTAATTAGTGGCACGAAGAGCGAGTGCCTTCCTCTCCAGTGGGAAGCAGCTAATAAACTAATTAGGATAATGGGTAACTGAGCAGATAAAACTCTTAAGCTGTTTGCTAACAGGTTGTGGATGGGTGTGGGGCCTTTCCCCCAGCTCAGCAGCAGGGTGGGCAGCCAGGCACCACCTCGCGTGACACCAGCGGTCCCAGCTCTGCCGCTCCAGCGCTGCCCTGCGCGGGGAAGGGCCCTGCAGGTATTTCCCTGGGGATCCTGCTTTGCAGCATCCCTGTGCTTTTCTTTTTT
>VZTL01044750.1:9423-20063 GCA_013400535.1 Scopus umbretta | reverse complement strand
TTTTTTTTTTTTTTTTTCTCCCCGGGGAGCCACAAGCCCAAACTCCCTTTATTTTTGCACAGATGCTGCATTTTCCACGCCAGTGCCCCACCACTGATGCTCAGTGAGGGGACCTCTGCCAGCTCGAGGCTGGTGACAAGGGTGACCCTGGTGGAGGGCACTCACAGTCAGTCTCCATCACAGCAGGAGTTTTGTGTCTTTTTGGGGTGCTGAATGAGGGGGAAGCGGATGCCTCCCTCAGACGTGCTGCATCACTCCCATCCATCCCCGGCAGCTTGCGGATGGGGTGGGAAAGTGTGGTCCCAGCTCCGCAGCATCCCTTTGGGCAGTGCCACCAGCACAGGGTGAGACTGGTGACGGAGCCCCTGGTGCCATCAGAAGAAAGGGCTGCAGGACTGACATTTTAATGGGTAAGACAAATACGGGCTGTGTAGTCTGCAGAGCAGACAGCCTAAACAAACGTGGGTGTAGGTTTTCTGTCTCGGAAGAGCTTGGTCAGCTATGGAAAATGCCTGAAGGTTTAAAAAATGGAGAATTTCCACCACCCCACCCAGGAGTGCTGAAACAAATGAAGTGATATCTACATTGAAAGCATAACGGGCTTATTTCCAGATCCAGGGCACACGATCCGGTCAGGAACTGCTCCTCCATCAGAAATCACCAAAGGGTGCTGAGCCCAGGCCAGCTCAGCGCTGCCTGCTCCCGCGCTAGGCAGCCTGGAGCCCGCCTCTCCCCTGGCCTGCGTGGGAGCCTTACCCTGCCCACAGCTGCCAGCCCACCCAGGATCCAGGTCACGGGTGGGAACGCTGCTCCCTGCATCCAAGGGGGAGAATTTGTGGGCACGAGTTGATGTGACCTTGCGCTCAGGCAGGGAGCTGCCACGTGGGCCTCCTCGCTGTGCGCTATAACAATTGCACTTGGCTCTTGCCCTTTCTTCTGTTCAAAAGAAGCTGTTTTTAGTCACCGTTCTCCCAAAGTGCTTAACGGCTCTCTGATCCCGGCTGGAGAAAGAGCTGAAGAGAAGAGCAGATCATCCACCTCTGTAAATCCCTCCCTGGCCCGAGAGCCTTTCTCTCCATTTCCATCACGTGTGCAGCAAGACCGATCCTGGAGCATCCCCTCCCTGAGCAGACATGAGGGACTGGACACCATGAGGGATGGAGGGAGCCCTGTCTCCCCATCGGGTGCCAATGGACCACCCTGCACAGCGTTAACACGAGGGCTGGGTTCTCCCTTTTTCCACTGCTCCTCCATCCTTCCCATGTCAAGGCAGGAGGTGAGCCCATCCTCAGCTCCCCGCGCTGATGGGGAACTGCCCACGACACAAGTAACCCCCAAAACTGCAAACTCCACGCTCAGATTTTGGGGAACCCAGGCAAAACTGCAATTGCAAATTGCAGCTGGTGGGACCCCAGCAGCATCTGCTCTCGCCTGAAATGCCCACGGCCGGCTTCCTTCGCACCGTGTGCCTGGGCTCCTCTCAGCCCTCGTTAAAGCGGATGGGAAAGGAGCCCTGTCCCTGCTGGCCTGGGACAGGTTGGGCCATTTGTTCCACTGCTGGTGGAGGAGCCTTGCTTGGCTCTCATTTGCCAAGCACCTGGGGTAATCCTGCATCATCGTTAGGTTATTTTTGACAATCACAACTCTTTCCTACAGGCATGAGGAACCACTCAGTGCCCATCCCAGCAAAATCCCCCAGCTGGTACCACCTGAGCCTGATCCAGACCCCTCCATCAGCAGGTCAGACCCATCAAGGACATCATGCAATTAAAAACCTGATTTTAAACCTTTCTACCCTCATCCTCGCAGGGCTTTTAGCTGAGGGAGGAAGGAGGGAAACTTCATTACTCTGCGCTGGGGTCACTTATTAACCTGCTGGTTCCTAATGATGCGCTTATCTCCTCCTGCCAGCCCCGGACTTGATCAGGCACCTCTGGGAGGGGGGGGGCCACATTACTCTCTCTTCATTAGCTTTTAATTTTGCTTAATTGCTCCTGCAGATTTGCCTCGGGTGTCTGGCCTGGGGGATGCCGGCGGGGAGATGGGGCAGGGAGTGCGGGGGAGCGGGACAGTGCTCTGCCAGGCACAAAGCTGTGCCGAGGCGTGGGATGCTGTGATTCTGGCTCACAGCCATGGGAAGAGGGGGCAGCACCAACGGTCTTGCCAGCTGCTGCCCAGCTGCACATGGGGAATTGGTGTGGACCCCTAGACTGGCTGGGGTAAATATCCGAGACCGCGGGTACCGGATTTATGCAGGAGAGTGCCAAGTACCAACTCTACCCAAGAGCTTTGCAGCTAAAACACAGCTCTCCTCCCACCCAGCACTTGCACAACCCCCCCGTGCCCAAAACACAGGCAAAAGCTATTGGTCTCTCCATCTCCCGCAGGCAGCTCGGGGGGAGGTCGCAGCTCCCCAGACCCTCTCCCTGCCCCGTGCCCGGCTCTGACCTGCGGTGGTGGTGTCCACGTCCCTGGCCGCCAGCTCCTCCACTTCTGCCCTCTTGCGCAGCTCCAGCCGCCGCGAGAAGCCCTCCCTGGGCTTCCAGAGGTCCTGGATGAGCAGCGGCTTCTCGTGGTCACCCAGGACCCTCAGCCCCTCCGTCTGCCACTGTTTCTCAGGACCCTCGAACCTCCCGATGACATCGCACAGGGCGTACTGCCCGGCGCTGAGCTGGCTCAGCCCGTAGCGCTCCAGGGCTTCCTTCACCAGCTCCCGTGCACCCGAGCTGCCCGTTGCCAGCACGCTCTTGTAGTTGGTGCCCGCGCAGATGTTGCCTCCAAAGATCTTCAGGACGCCAGGGGCCGAGAGCTGGGTGGAAAGCTCGGCCGGGTCATCTTCACCGACGGCTGGGGAAGCAGAGGCTGAGCTCCGGTCCTTGTAGCTCAGCGTCCGGTACAAGACTTGGGAGAAAATCCGGCTCTGGCGCTTCAGCCGGTTCTTGGATGGTGGAGCCATGGTGGAGGAGGACCCATAAAACATCGTGCGTGAGGTTGTCAAGGAGTGCAGCTGGGCAGGGAAGAGGAAAAAGGAAAAGATCAGCAGTTTGGAGGCCAGATGTGCAGCAGGGAAGAACAAGCAGCAACCAGCTGGTGGCCGTGGAGGAGCTGCAGTGACCTCCAAGGTGGAAAGGGACAGCAGCAAGGGAGGGCCATTTCCCTTGTGCAACCCAAAACACTAGCAGCCAAGCTCAGCGGGGCTCCTTGGCATCAGCATGGTTACACCAGGATGGACTTGTCCTGGAAAACATAGCCTGGAGTGATCTCAAATTTCTCCATCATGTGTATTAAGAGGTTCCTCTTGCCCAAGCAAAATGCAGCGGGAGGAGAGCAGAGCCCAGCGGGACTTAGTAGGGCTCGTCCCCGTCAGGAGCCAAGGTATCAGGAGCTACTTTCATTAACAAGTTTACGGAGCAATCCCATTTTTTAGAGGTGAAACTGAAAGCTCAAGTGCAAATTCAATCACTCTGAGGTCACCGCTAAATGCTTTTGCTTACTGAGAGGCACAGGGTGAAAATGGGCTTTAATTAGCCTTTCTAAAAATGTCCTGACTCTGGCAAATCTCTCGGCTGTTGCTAGTTTGCGGAGGACTTTAAAGCACGCGGTGGCATCACTGACAACGCTGCCCTTGTCGCGTTAGCCACGGCAGGGCTGCTCGGGGCAGCGACTGGAGGAGACGTGGCCACAGCCGTGCAACAGCTCCCGGTGCAGCTCAGTCCCCAGGAACGGGCTGGAAACCACGATGCTCTTCTGGTTTTAGGCAGACAGCGGTCCTGCCCAAGGTCACTGCCGACATCTGGGGCCAGCTTTGAAATTGCATGCTGGATGCACAAACGCCGGGCACTTGCACGGCGCCGATAACGCCACCAGCGGCGCCACGAACCGCTGGCGGGGAAAGTCCAGAAAGAGAATTTGAGCATTTCTGATTTGGACAGGATGGGGATTTCCCTCATCTCCAGATTTACAATGTGCAGCCTGCGTGCAGGGAACAGGCACGGGCAGGGACTTGGTGCATACACAGGGGACCCCTAAAATGTCCCATCTGCAGCTACTGGAGCGCTTTGATGCGGCAGTCGGCGTGATCCAGCCGTGCACGGCCAAGGGAGAGGTGGGTGCCAGCAGCTTTTCACAACTGCAGCCCCATCTTGCTCAGGCAGAATCTTGCCGCCGGAGCAAACCCAGCGCTATCAGGCAGAATGATGTCGGCCCTGGAAAGCCTCCAAACCACCATCTAATTCAGGAAGAAAAAGCGTCCCTGCTGCTAATGGAAGAGGTCACCTTCTAACCCAGAAACAACCTCCCTGCTGTGCACGGAGGATTTCTGCGGAGCGTACATCTCCCCATCCCAGGACTAGAGGCCCATTGCACGCTGCAGATGGGAAAACTGAGGCACCAGCAAGCACTAAGGCTGCGGGACGTGCCTGGGAGCTGTGCGATCCTGCTGCACCCCAAGTCACCCCTTTTCCCCCCTGTCCCGTCAGGACTGTGAAAAGGCTGGGGTTAGTCCTTCTTCCCAACCCACCAGCTCCAAAAGTGAGGACGCAGCGACTGCCCGGATCCTGCGGGGCAGGGAGGGGAGCCAGCAGCCGCCCCAGCCCTGGCATGTCGTTGCTGCCTGGCTCACTGAAACTGGGCTTAGCGATCAGCCTGGGAAGCAGAGCTCAGCACCTTGGGTTTTGTACCTCGCCAGCCGAGCACTGGCCCCAACAGCTTCACCGCAACTCGCTGGGTTTGGGGAAGGCTGTTCCTGCTCCTACCTTGTAACTGGGGAAACTGAGGCAGGGATGGGGTTAAGGCTACGGCTGCTCAGCTCCCGCTGGGGACATCGCTGGGTGCCTGTTGTGTGACATCTCCCGGGAACGCTGGGGCAGACCCGACCTGGGGAGCAGGTCAGGGCACTGGCAGACGGTCAGGTTCAAGAACGGCTTCCCCAGGCTGCTAACACAGCTCTGCCAGCCCTCATTAGCATCGGGCAGAAGAAAAATTACCCCAGTGTCCCTGTGAGACATTGCCATCAAGGATGCAAAAGACAAAACTTTGTCATCAAATCACTGTTTTCAGTGCACAGATTTAATTTCCTCCACCCTGAACTACCCCCAGGACAAAAGGAAACCTTTTAACATCTGCTGTTAGTAAAATTGTTTCTCCAAACCCACATCACAGACACCATCCTCGCTTCTCACAGGTCCCTGCCTGGTTTTGAATATGTTATTTATAGCCCAGCTATTTTCCTGCTCTTTCCATCAAATGCAGCTTCTACAGAGTGCAGGGGCAAAGGCATTTCACAGGCAAAAAATACAAAGCCTGGATTGAAAGAAGCTTCTAGCTTGGTCACCCTGTTATTCAACATCTGGAGTAACACCAGTGTGATTTTTAACAGGCACCAGCCCAGGCCACCTGAGAAATCGTAGCCTTATCCCAAAGAAAGCATAATGCACAGTCTTAATCCCTTCGAGGACTTGAATGGACACGGTAAGATGATAACAAGATGGGCTCTTCCTGCATCTATATGCATGGGCACGCCGGTCACGGGCGTCTCCGAGGAAGCTTAAGAGAAAACCACGGTACGTGCGATGCCGTCGGGTCCTGCTGCAAGAGCGAGGATGCTCCAGCTGGACCCAGCTACCTGGGGACAAGCCGGCAAGGGCGTTAACTGTTTGGGCACATTTTCCTGCAGATGAGTGGGACACGTGCTCCTGGACCTCCCCAGCCCGGGCGAGCCCTGTCCTTGCTGCAGGCAGCCCGGTTCCCCACCTGTGCCATCGGAGGACACATGCCTGCAGCTATGGAGGCATGACCCAGACTTTCCAAAGAGCGCCTTTCTTCAGTATTCAGTGACATCTTCTCTGCTAATGACTACACAAGAATTAGCCAAAAGCCTCTGATTGCCTCCTGGTGGGATCTCTATCAGGTATCCTCCACCTCCTCGCACGCTGTGCCTGGCCACTCCAAAACCTGCTATTTTCCCTGGCCAGCACTGTCTGTTTTTATTCTGCAGAACCATGACAAATGCTTTTGGTGTTCACGTGGCCACCACATGTCCTTCCATCACCACAACTCTGAAACTGCCAGGGACTTTCCTGCGGGCTCCAAGGTTCCTGCTCCCACCATGGGTAAGCAGCTCCTTCCCACTGCCCACACCCAGCACCCAGACAAAGCCTCCCCTTACCTTGCCATCCTTCTCACGTGCCTTTTCTCCTTCCATTCATCCTCTTCCTCAAAACGGGCCTTACCCCCGTCACGCATCATCCCGGGCAGGCGTCCGTTGCACCACTGCAAGAGGAAGAGGAGGAGCGGTCCTGGGCTGCTCACAGACATTGGCTGCTCGCAGTGAGGTGGCTTTGGAGGGCTCGGAGATGCTATGACTCCACTGCCAACGTGCCTTGCATTTGCATGCAGGCCACTGAGTTGCATATAAGCCCTACAGCTCAGCATCTCGCTATATTCCCCCTTGCTTCAAACTAAACAGCCCGATCGCTCACCGCAGTTGAGGGCTGCTGGCACCTGAGGACGCATGGGGGATGCACAGCTGGTGATGGGCATGTTTGCACGTGTTCATCCAGCCACAGCCTGTAAATGGGGAAGACCAGCCCAGCCCCAAGCTCAGGCTCCATCGCAGCCTCGGGCAGGAGACGGAGCAAACCCAGCCATGGTGATGCCCGCCAACAGCATCTACCCCATCGCACAGAGACAGGAAGAAAACAGCAATAGCAAAAGAAACGCTGTTGGAAAGGAAAGGCAAAGGGGAGGAGATGGGACCAGCAACAACCTTGTGACCTTTATCTCCTTCTCCCAAGCACACACGTCCCTGGGGACGCTGAGCTGGAGACCCTCACGCACATGGGCGGATAACGAGTCCTGGACCAGTTCCTTCCCTCAGCGGCCACAGCATGCTGGGATGCTCACTGAGATTTGTTTCTCCTGAATTTCAGTCTATTTTGCTAGACATCAAGGACAGCCACCAAGCACTGTCCCCTTGCCTACCCAGCACAAATCTGCAAGAACATGATCAGCGGTAACCAGAAAAGAAAGAAAAAATAGAAGCACCTGCAAAGTGCCTGCAGTGATTGCACGGATGTTTCTCAGAAAGAACCAGCGGCGCACAAGAAATACTCTTTTCCATGGCTCTGCCATGATTAAAGACAAAGGCGTCATCTAATTAAATCACCTAATCAGGGCCTCGGTGCGGGTTTGATCCAGCCCCTCTTGCTGGTCCAGCGCTGGGGCGATGGCCGGGGGGCAATGTGAGAAACTTTCTGCAAGGTGACGGGTCGTGATGCAAAAGGCAAAGAGGTGCTGAACCCACCTCTGCTGCTCGCCGTCTCTTCCGATGATTAATCGCTCCCGCCGGTTAAATATTTATGCCTTATTTCCAATGTGTCTGGCTTCAGCTGCCAGACATTGATTCCTGTCTTGCTTTGCTCAATTAACGAGCTTTCGGCTACCGTGTATTTTTTTCTCCTCTGCGAGAGTATTTAGATGCTTTAACCGAGTGTGTCCCCCGTTCCCCTTGGATTTGATTTATGAGTAACTAACCCGATGGCGGTCTCGTCTCTCGCCGTAAGACGTTTCCTGCAGCCCCTTGGTCCCTTCCCCTCGGTTCCCACATCTCTGCTGAGATGGAGAGACTTGAGTTTGACTGTCATAAGCCCAAACTTGGTTCTGATAGCAACCTGACCAAAAATGCAAATAACTGTTATTTTTTCCGGAGCGAAATTTCCCATTACCCTGAAAATTTTCAATTCTCCAGCACAGAAAACTGGACGGACACACAGCCACCCCCCAGGCAGCTCCTGCTGGAGGAGGGTGCCGGTGAGCCCCGGCGCTGCCTCTCCCAGGATCTGTGAGCATCTCCTGCCGAAAGCATGGTCAGCTTATCATCCAGATTAGGGACAGGAAAACATGTACAACGCCGATTATTATTTTTGGGTGCAAGAAGACTTCCATTTTCCATTCTGCTCCAGGTAGGATGCCTTTCGCTTGCCCAGTTTACCTCCCGGCTTTGTACAAACTATTAACACTGTGCTCCTCTGGGTCGGCCCCAGGTTTTTCCAGAAATCATTTCTATCTCCTTCCAGATTAGCGATAAAAGCATTGAAATGCCGAGGGCATGCTACCAGCCAGCAGTGCCCAGCAGTGATAATCTCCTCTGGTAACTGCCTTTGAAATGGATCAGGTTTATTTAATACCGGCTTTCTTGACACTGTATAATGTCAGCTCTAAATACTGGACTGGACTGACTTTTTTAATACTGGAGAGTGCAGGTTTTTACAAGAATATCACCTCACATAACTCAAATGCTTCACAAAAGTGTATTACAGCCAGAGAGTCACCTCTCGCTTTGGAGACTGAAATCATTCCTACTTGCCAGGAGTTATTTTCCATATAGCCACGTTGGATGGCAGGAATTTATTCCTGGTGCTGAAGTCTTTAATCAATTAAAGCCTGAGCCAGCTTTCTCCCTCTTCTCCCTAGGGGGATGCGATCAAGCCAATCAACCTGTAGCTACCAGGTCATCTTACTCCCTTTTGGGAAGAGCAGCAACACTATTAAAACACCTTTTAATCTTCTGGAATTTCCCCGGGGCTCGTCCCAGCACAGACGCAGCTCTGCACGGATGGGCGGTGAGATTTCAGCTATAACTGTTCCAGACTGGCAAGCAGAAAAGTTATTTCCCCAGATCTCTATTTGAAAAATTTCCCTTTTTTTTTTTTTTTTTTTTTTCCTCCCTTTTTTATTTGTTTGGACGGAAACCGCTCGAGTCACAGCCTCGGTCTAATGGCAGAGACCGCAGCCTGGATGCTGCGAGCGGAGGGAGAGGCCTCCCCGGCACTGCAATGTGGAACAAATTATAACTCGGAGAGCAAAGGAAATGAGAACACCCTGGACGCGGTGGCTTTGACGTGCGCTCCTCGGCTCCAAATCCTGCCCCTCTGCAGATCCTGTCCCTACGGCCGAGGCTGCCGGGTCCTGCCGGGGCAGAGCCCAAACCCCTCTGTCCTGGCTCAGAGCCCCCGCTCCCCTCCGTTCTGGATCAAGCCTCTGCTTCAGAGCCCAGCCTTTTCTTGTGTGAGTTTTATCCATCTAATCTAGGGACAGTTCGGAGGCTGCTAATGTCCATGCCAGCCTCGGTGCCATCTTTAGCCGGATCAGAGGGGCTAAACTCCTTACCGCGTTATTATTAGCAGCAGGCACTCTGCAGTAGCACCCTGGACCACACGGCCCAGGAACTGTTCAAACAATATAAAGGCAGTCCCGGTCCTGCAAAGATGAACTTACAGTTTGTCCTAAAGGCAGCTGTAGCTCCACAAACACATTATAACGATTTGGGACCCGATTCTGCAAGGACAACAGGAGTCCTTTTAGTGGGTTGTACTCTTCTTGCCTTTTTCTTTTTTTTTTTTTTTTTTTTCTGTGTCATTATTCTGCAGGGTCTTTGGAGCCGCCAACGTGCATCAGCTCTCCGGTAATGCGCAAGTACAAATGCCAGCCCTCTGCCTGGGCAGCTCTATTCGCACGCACACGCAAGAAACATTTCACAAAGAGCGTTTGCTTTCTGCTGCCTTCCGAGCAGCAGAGTCTCAGTGGGCTGCCTAATTATAAGATCTTAGCAATAATTTTTTTCCAGCGATAATTAACTGATCCTGGAGAGCGCTGAAAATAAGCACTTCCCAAGCAAGTAGCAAACTCCCCTGAGTTTTCTCTGCTGAAGTTACAACTCAGCATGAAACTGCTCCAGCCTCACAGGGACACGGACCATCCCGGCACCTCCCTGCCAAGGCCTGGGATGCCACGACAGTCACAAGCAGCTGAACACAGGTGAAATAACATATGGGGAATAGCAGTGGGATCCCAAGGGGCATGCAGTGGGGAGAAGGATCCCAAAGGGTGTGCAAGGGGACAAGGCTCCCCAGGTATCTGGCAATGGGACAAGGATCCCAAGGTGTCTGGCAAGGGGACAAGAATCTGAAGGGGCATGCAGGGGGACAAGGATCCTCACATGTCCGGTAATGGGACAAGGATCCCAAGGGGCATGCAAGGGGAGAAGGATCCCAAGGTGTCTGGCAAGGGGACAAGGATCCCAAGGGGCATGCAAGGGGAGAAGGATCCTCACATGTCCGGTAATGGGACAAGGATCCCAAGGGGCATGCAAGGGGAGAAGGATCCTCTCATGTCTGGTAATGGGACAAGGATCCCAAGGTGCTGCGTCTTCCCAGCACAGCCCTCCCTGCCTGCCCGCTGCCCGGTGCTGTTCGGCAGGCAGCAGGACAGGTTGGACCTCCAACGGCAGCCAGACAACCCTCAACCCTGGCCACCACTTTCCTCCTCCCTCCACTTTCCAAGGGAACGAGAAACAAACGCTCCCGTCCGAGCGGGCTGGGGTGGTGTTGGGGGACACACACACGGGACACCTGCTGGCCCCATCCCGGGGAGTCTCCCGGCTGCGGGGGGTGGGTGGCAGGGATGCTACAGGGGGGGATCCACACACGCACACACCCCAAATAAAAAGAGGGGCACGTCAGGTCGGGTAGGTCTTCGCTAGCCCCCGCGCTGCGCGCCCCTCGGCCCCGGTACTCACCGTGCGGGGCTCGGCGGGGGAGCCTCGGAAGGGGGGAGCCTCGGAAGGGGGGAGCCTCGGAAGG
>VZTL01044748.1:5663-66852 GCA_013400535.1 Scopus umbretta | reverse complement strand
TTCTGAGACATATATTCTCAGCTCAGGGTTTGTAATTATCTTTTTTACATCAACCAGAATAGCAGCACTAAACACGGTTGCAGTTCATTGTTGATTATAATAATAACACTGATCAATGTTTTGGCAAAGTAACTAGAAAAATGTATTAGTCAGAGGAGAAGTTGTCATTGGCAGTCCAGGTTAGGCAAACAACATGTCAACCCTGAAAAATCCGGTAAGGGAAAGTGTGGAACACGCACTCAAGGCAAAGCAAATCTTCGTGGCATAAGGAATAATCCATTTTCCTCCTGCCATCAGAAACCTTCCCTCTTGCTCTGCCTGTCACATTAAATATTGACACCTTTTGCTAAGCAGTATAAATATTGGGAGCCCTCTGTCTGCATCTGCTTGAAAAGGCATTATTGATATAGAGTGTGCAACACATTTTCTTTTTTTCTTTGTGCAATTTATGGGTTTGATTTTCTCATACACAAGTATTTGCACACAGGGGAGGGGATCAAACAGCATTTCCAGCTGTATCTTAAGGTGCAGCTTTAGGCCTAAAGAGACCTAAAATAATTCTGAAAGTGTCTTTCTAACCAAAGTATCAATGCAAGTTACAGAGATTACAGAAAAATTCAAGACACAAAACTTTGACAGAAAGTGTCTGCAAGAGTATGAAATTCTACCAATCAGTAATTCTTTTGCCCGTGTGTTGATTTTTATCCACTTCCTTTTAGAGAAATCTGGAAAAAAGGTCAGTCAACATAGAAATATCTCTTCCTGACAGCTGCAGAAGAAAACATAGACATTTTTTCAATGTAAAGCTAAGATGAAAAATGTGGTCAAAAGCTCCTTTTGTAGAATATCTTGAGAAGTTTTGGATTTTGTTGTGCTTCAGAATAAGGCAAACATTCTACCTTTTTTACAGTAGGAGCCTAGCAGATCTAGGTCTAGCCAATGCCTTTGTTGCTTGCAAAATTTTCTCACATAAGAAGCTCTGTCACCTAGTTGATTATAAGGCAGGATTTCTGGTCACATACTAAGAACAAGTACTTATAATATTGCATATAACACTCTTATTGCTCAGATTTCCTGTGCCATTGCTATGATGAATTTGCTTACACAGCCTGACTTACAGAGACTTGGTAAACTGATAGGTTTGTACACAAGATTTTATCCATATTTAACTTTAGCCTGTGTCTCATGCACTAACATGCTATACAAAATCGGATAAAATTTAAGGAATAAAAGACCAGGATCCCTCTTAACTACCTTTTCTTTTAAAAATAAGAAGTCAAGCAAAGTTAGTGAATGAACGGTAACAGATTTTGTTGATTCCCTATGGCACTCTTCCAAACAGAGAAATACATTTTTAGGATACAAACATAACATTTAGATGAAGGATTATAATCCCTTTAAACTTTGGCTGAATTAGAATCAAAGATTTTGTACTCTATTAAACACAAATACGAAATTTTGAATGGAAGATAAGACACCAATAATGTTACCCTCTGATGTCTACAGAGTTCATACAAAAGGACTTGATTCAAGCCCACAGACACTACCTTAAAATATTTATTCAGAATTTTCACAACTGCCATTTTCTGTGAAGTCAAGAAAAATATTTAAGTGCTTTAAGAAAGTTGTGTTATATGTTTAAAACTCATCTTTAAAAATATATTGATATCCAAAATAATTTATTGAAAGTTTTAAAAAACCCTAAAAATAGAATCTTGTTGAAGTTCAGGGTTACTATGAATACTTGTAAGATAAATGAGCCTATGCAAAAATAGCACAAGTTGCTTAGTTGATTGTTATGGTACAAATGCAAATCAGAACTTTAGCAGTATATGAAGACAAATATACAAATGTAAAGACTTTCTGAAGCCCATTATTTACTTAACAGGGTCTATCATGTAGATGTGTAGTCAGGGATTTCTTAGAAAGCTGTGGTTTTGAATTGTACCTGATGCAGCTTAATTGTCTCTTAAGTTAATGACTATGTAGGGATTCCTAAATCCGCAGGTCACATGGTTGCCGCATTTATATATTAAAGCCGTATGCTCCAGATCACCAGGATGATACTGAAAACCTCATCTAGACAGGGTGCTACTTCTCTCAGTTAAACAGCAGCTATGTTTATTAGCAATTCTTTTTGCCATTAATTGGAATAGCAAAACTGAATGTCCTTGACTTTCAAAGGGTAAGAGTAGGGATTTTTTTTGTAAAAAACAGCTCTTTTCAAATGAAATAGGATATTCCAACTAATAGGCATGTAAATTCAGCAATAACTTTTGAAACTTGGGTAATAATGTTTCATAGATATTAGCAAGACCTTGTTCCATAGTGAGGTCACCTAAACTGTGCCTGAAGAGTTAAATAACGGCACTTCACTTTATTTAGAAAAAACTACAAGGGAAGAAGTGAAGTGTCAGACTATGAAACCAATCAATTGTTAAACCCTTTTTCTCCCTTTCAGTGTGTTCAGTGATGGGTGATAATTTTATGTGAAATTTCTCTGAATCCAGAGCTGATAGCAGATGTTGTGCTCAGTCAGTGTGATTGCTGATATAAAAGGATTTACTCTTATCTGCTCAAGCTGGCCATGGTTCCGTCTTGAAATGACATTTCTACCTTGAGAAAAGGCAGTCTTGAGGAAGGCAGTTTCTCCTCCCTGAAAACTGGGTGCCAGCCCTTCCTTCCTCTTGTGGCTTTGCTGCTGTGTGTTCACATCTGGAACTGTTCAGGTGTCTTAATCTGACGTGAGAGATTACACTGGGAATTGCACTGGAAAATATCAAGTGGCCACTGAGAGAGTATTACATTTTCTGGTATTTTACTCCATTCTTTCTGGTAGGTAGTCTGGACTATTTTGCATTGATTCTCCAGTTTATTTAAGCATAGGAGATACTTCCTTTTCTGAGATCTGGTTGGAATTTTACTCTGTGTTACAAACGGCATTTCTAGGACACAAAAATTTTAATTTACTGAGAAAGGGTTATTTTATTTTGTCTAGCAATGCCAGTGCTGATAGCCATGTTCAAGAAGTAGTCAGATTTTCCTTTGTTATTACCTCTCTGTGTGCCAGACAACACATTAGTAAAAAGCACCTTTGGGCCATGTTGTGCCATCAACCTTTTGAAGCACTTTGAAAGTGCATTGAAATCAACAGGGAGTCCTATTTAATAGGCAATTGTACTGCCTCAGGATATTTGCTAAGAGCTGCGCACTATTTTCTTGGATGAGATAAGCAAGAGAAAAGAAATTGGCACATAAATAGAAAATACAGTTCTTTCCATACAGTTTGTTCAAACTAAAGCTGTCCTGTTGTTCTGGATGGAGTTTTGTTGGGTAGGTGCAGAGGAATACTCAGGAAAAGTGGGGGGACCTTGGATGGCACTGCTCGCAGCACATTAACACCTTCCAGAAACGTGTTTTTTTGTTTTTAATCAGGAAGTGAAGGGCTGGCAGATGGTTGCCCTGGGCTATAATTCAACAGAGCACTTAAGCATGTAAGCAAATGAGACTTAAGCAGGTCCTCAAGGTGCTGATTCAGCAAAACTTGCCCCTTCCCCTGAGCAAAGCTCTGCCTCTCAACTGCAGATAGATGGTCTCTGTTACTGCAGTGCTTGCAACCCTCACGCACTCCAGTCTACTGTCCCTCAGGAAAGGACTGAAGGGTAGGCTCCTCTTCTACAGCCTGGTAATGGAAGTGGACAGAAAGGCAGGGCAGAGTTACGACTCTTGCCAAGTTCTCACAAAGCCACATTGAACAGCAAGCTCATTGAGATGCCAGGCAGCAGCAGCACAAATGCTACACCACTTTCTCTCCCTCACTTTGTTTGACCTGAACAGGGGTTTGATTATTCATGTCCTTAAGTCTCCAGCCAAGCAAGGTGGACAGAAATATTTGCCACGTCGACCAGAATGTTCACCTTATTACTAAGGGATGAAGCATGGTGAGATTATATTTCCTTATGTGCCTCTGAAGGTAAGAGAAAGCTTCTCAGAGCCTTCTGCAACATCAACAGAGACTTAACATTTTGTATGCAGAGGAAGACATAGGTAGGTCTTTCCTGCACTGAAAGACAGACACAAAGAGAAAAAGCTTTATTAAATGTTCTGAAAGGATCAAAATATTCTTTAACAGTACATGTGTAATTTGAACATCTGACTGGGGAACCTTGTGTGATATGAAACCATCCAAAAGAAACCTTTATATAAAAATACTGTATGGAATTTATAAAACATGGAAAGTAAAACTCTCTAACATGCCTAGGAACACTGTATGTAAGTTCAAAAATGCTTTGGAGCCTAGGTTTAGTATTTCAGAAGCTGAAACCACTGAGCTTAGGGACTTTACTCAAAAAAAGACTTGCCCCTGGTTTTGCGCATCTAGGTGCCAGATGTCCGTATAGTTCACAGTGCTGAGCTAGGCACTTTTTTTGCTTAAGCACTAAATGGGAACAACACATGACATTGGGCTGCAGGGCACACCTCTGGAGATAGCTAAGATGGACAATGGGACAAAAAGGCAGTGTAAGGCATGAAACTGCCCATGAGTGAGCAGAAGCTTTGGAGTTCAATGCAAACTTGCACAATTTAGTGGGGAGACCTCATCAACCTTCAAGAACAAAACCTGCAGCTCACTCTCTGCATCCTTTCAGTTGAAGATGGACAGCTCTGCAGAGCCAAGGGCCAGGAGAGCAAGCAAGGTGACTTCTTTCCCCTTCTCTTCATACCTGCAGGATGGATGGGATCCAGCTAACCAGCTCTCTACACACTGAAACAGTCATTTTACTTAATATCTACCTACCGTGCAGTAGTTTTGTCCAACTCTGCCCGTGAACCAGGGCCATTATCCAGTAGCACAATGAGCCTTACGGTTGCTGGTATTTGAAAGTTTTTAGAAAGACTAAAGAAGGACTTTGAAAGCAGCATATTAAGTTTTGAGGCTGTTCACACTGTACAAATACAATTCTGAGGAATTTGCTTACCGGAGCTAGAATCTAATTGGGCGTGATGCTCTATGAATGCATTTTAGCATATCAATATTATTTGCAGACCAGGTTAACAAATCCCTTTTATGAGATTTTTTGCTTTTATTATCTAAAATATCTTCTAGACCCAGCATATTCAAGATTTCTGAAAATTCATTTTATCTTTCACTCTGATTGTTTGTATTATTATGCCAACAGATTATTAAAATGCCAGATGGAAATGAAATATGACCCCTTACAGATGTGTTTGTAATATAACTAGTAAGGTACATGACAACCTTGAGGAATGAATAAGCACAGAGATTGTGAAGGATATTTTATACCAGTTTCCACATAGTATGCCTTCCATTTAATTCTGTTGTGTTCTTTGGTAGTATTGTAATGGATAGCAAAACAAGATTTGTCATGATGTTCAGATTAAAACTAAGGCTCAGTTATTTACTCACTGGAAATGAGGGAAGTGCAGTAAAAAACAAGATGGAATACTACTTCTCAGAACTCTTGGCTGTCAAAAGTAATTTTTTATAATATTAAAATATATACATTGTCAAACAATCAATAACAGGCTTTGAGCATTTAAAATAATAATGATCTCATGCATGATAAATTACTTGTAAGAAATGAAAGTTCATTTGTCCTTATAAAAAGAATTGCAAACAGTACATCTTGGAGCAAGAGCCAAAATTTAAATCTCCATCCCACAGTTAAGCTTATTTAGATGAATAATTAATCCCAGATCTAAAAGGTACCTACCTAAATGTCATTCCCTCTATATGACTTTTATTACAAAATGAGAGTTTCTTTGGTCCTGCAGCATGATATCTATGTATAATGTTTCTAAAATATTGTTAATATTGATTCTTTGTATATAAAATCCTACTTTATAAAAAAAAATCAGTGCCAAATAACTTCAAAAAAACCCTATAACTAGACTCTGAAGGTAGTTTTCTTCCTGCTAGGAATCTAACAAATCATTATCTATAGCGCCATGTTCCTGTCCTGCCAGGAGAAGGAATATGACCAAAGAAGAACCTTGGTCAACACTGTCCCCACTGAGTCTTAGCCATTGGTAACTCTGGTAGGTATTTAATTTAAGTCAGTAATGGAAGAGTTTCTGGTCCTGAATCTGGACCAGGAGTCACTAATTTCAAGCATCTGGATGCCACCTTCACCTGCCTTCAGTCTTATATTTTACCTAGAGAAAAGTACTTGTAAAGTAAGACAGTGTCTCCCAGCAAGCTAGAGATGTGATCTGGAGAAGAACCAGGCATTCACCAAAAAAAGCCAAGGGGATTTAGAAATAAAACTTAAAGAATGAGCCAAATATTAAGATGTTGGATTCTTAATTGTCACCTGTGGGTGAACATTTGCTTCTGGAAACTCCGTTATAAAAATCTTTCATTGTCATTCATGGTTACTATTGTACACTGACATATAGAAATAAAACCACCCTTTTAAGTTTTTGTTCTTTTACCAGTTCTTCAATTCCACCCTACCAAAAACTATGCTATCAAGGAAACTTATCATTAGGTAGCAATCTTGTTGGAAAGTTAATTGGAGAACTCTAATTCTTAGGCAGTTCAGAATGATTCTTTCTGACCAATTTTATCATGTTCCTCTCCACTGAAGTGCTTCGCAGTCATTAACTGTTAGCATATAAAACTCTTTTGTGGGCAGTGATTACTTCTGTTTTGCAGATGGGAAAACAAAGCAGAAAAAGCCACTGGAATCATTTCACCCTATTTTGCTGCCTAAACAAATCAGGTGTATAGTTTAAGCTGGTCATACAAAGTCCTTCTCAGGAGTGGTTATTTTAGATGCTTATAGGGTGGGGTAAACTGTCCTCTGCGGAGGCCTGATTCTCTCCATTTAACTCTAGGCAGAGTTTATAGGAGGACATCCCATGCTAAGCAGCTTGTCTAAAATACAGACTAGGGGATGAACTCAGGTGCACTGGGTACAAAATAAATGCATGCTCCAGGAAACCATCTATCAGGCACTGGCTCAGTTTTCAGTGTTTTTGTGAGTGTTACCATGTGAGCTGCATTTTAGGTGGTGTAGTTAGGAGAGCTGTTTTGTAGTTTCGGAGTAGAATAGATTTTAGATGCATGAAAATAGTTGCCAATTCCCACTGGGATTAGACCATAAGAACTGACCCAGAACTAGATGTCTTGTCTTCAAGGAGATCCAAATAGTGAAATGCATGGGAGTAGGATGGCAGAAAGATGGCAATACCTTCCTCCAGCATAACAAACTGTCCTGGTTTCAGCTTAATTCAGAGTTCATTTTCTTCCTAGTAGCTGCTATAGTGCCGTGTTTTGGACTTGGTATGAGAACAATGCTGATAACACGCTGATGTTTTAGTTGTTGCTCAGCAGTGCTTACACCAGTCAAGGACTTTTCAGCTTCCCATGCTCTGCCAGGGGCACAAAAAGCTGGGAGGGGGCACAGCCAGGACAGCTGACCCCAACTGGCCAAAGGGCTATTCCATACCATATGGCGTCACGCTCCGTATAGAAACTGAGGGAGTTGACTGGGGGGCAGTGATCGCTGCTCAGGAACGGGCTGGGCATCGGTCAGCGGGTGGTGAGCAATTGCATTGTGCATCACTTGTTTTGTATATTCTTTTATCATGACTATTAATATTATTTTCTCTTTCTCTGCTGTCAAATCAAACTGTCTTTATCTCAACCCACGGGTTTTAGGTTGTTTTTTTTTTCCTGGTTCTCTCTCCATCCCACCGGGGTGGGGGGAGGGTGAGCGAGCGGCTGTGTGGTGCTTGGTTGCCAGTTGAGGTTAAACCACAACACAAACTCATAACCAGGATCTGCCTTAGTGACAGATAAGGTAGAAAGTTGCCCAAAGCAGCAGGAAGCTAGGAAGAAGCGATGAAATGACCATAGCTCCTTTCCCAAGTGAGAGTCCTGGGAAGCCAGGCTGGCCACTGCTCTTGGTGCATGTTTGGTATAATGACAACTCCTGAGGAGGGTGGCCCTCCCCAAGGCAGGAGAATCCTCTCCAGCTCTCCTGTCCTCTCAGAATGCCAGGAGGAGAAGAAAAAGCTAACTGAAATCTCCACCACCCTCTTCCCCTCTGGTTTCCCCCCCATTATCTATCTCCAGTTAGCCAAAGCTCCTCTTTTCCCCTTTCCAACCAGTTTTGCCCACCCTTTTCAGAAACCTTGGGGCAGCTCTGTAATCAGTGAAAAAAGTATGTTTCTGCAAGTAGTCAGTGAGAAAAGGAGAACCTTTTATTCACCATACAAACACAGAAAAGTGTCCTCTCAGAGGCAGAGAAAACTTAGGGACAATTTTTCTATCTTCCCTGGGAAAAAAAAAAAAATTAAGATCCATGTATTAATTGCTTACTCAGTATAATTTGACAGCTGTTTTGGATGATCATTCTTCAGTCCATAACTCATGAAGTACATTGTTCGTTAGGACTGGTAGTTGGTTAGTGTGTAGCATTACTACTTCATGAACAGGCACTTAACTGACAGGGTTTTGTTTTAGTTCAGTGACTGGATGATTGAAGTTTTTTGATCAGGAGGACAGATCCATTAAATTGGTAGAGAATTTGACTCCTTTGCAGGGAGGATGAGTGCAGCTTGTGAAGAAGAAGAAAAACAAAGGCAGGCAACAGGATGATAAACTTTTAAAGTACTTCCAACTTTCTTATTTCTGTTTCATACATGTTATAATTGCTAGGAAAAATGTATTATTTAATTATTGTTGGGTAAGGTCAGATTCAAAGTTTCTCTGTAGTCACAGACAGGCAAACGACTGCTGTTGGCAGGCACCATTCATGTTGCCCTTAAATCTCAGGACTAGATGGTTCTGTGGGAGCCATTTTAGAATTATACCCATGTTATATTCCAATGGGTAAAATACACCAATTCTACTAAAGAAAGCAGTTTCTTTTCTTCAATGAACTGCATTGATGTGGTTAATAATCTCTTGGATCTAGAAGAACACTTTTCTGGTGATATAACCTCTATTCAACACATATTCTTAAAATGTCTCAAAGACATTTTCTGTTTTTCCACGTGCTAGGGGTACACACCATCCCCTGCACTAATGACACACACAACCAGATACAGTGCAAGGTGCAAAGCTCAATCCCAGCTATGAAGAATGCAGCTAAGTAGCTTCTTTCTCATTCAGTCAATTGTATCCGTACCAGCCCTCCAGGTGGGAGCTGCAGCAAGGCTTCTCATTGATGAGCTAAATTTTCTGTTCAATACAGAATAATATTCTTCCCACTTAATGTCTATCAGCGCAGTCAGCAGCACACATGTGCACATTTTCCTTCCAATGAGCTGTAAAGCATATCTGGGATGCCTGTGTAAATTCTTAAATGTCAATATATTGTAACAAATCTTTGTAGACCTTTGGCACTCAGGTGTGCTCCTTAGTTTTGCCCTGCATGCCAGAGCCTTTCTGATTATCTCTGGTCATCAAAAGATGGTTTATCTCTCTTTTGGACACTGTGTCAAGAGCTCTTAATCTAGTGCCTTCTGTGGGGACACATTTGGAAGAATGAATGATTGTTTTTGATGAAATACAAATTTCCCTTAAAAAGTACTTTTCAGGATTCAGGTTGTTCATTACTGGATTGTAGACAGTTATAAGGGTGCAAACATGGTTAAACCAAGTTCAGTCTATAATTTTCATGTTGTAGGTTTTTTCAAGCTTCTTTCAATATTGATCACATGGCAAAATAATGAAAATGCAAGTATGTTCAATCACTTACAGTCTTCAAAAAATGAAAAATACCATTTCTATTCTGCAGTCCTTTGAGTGGCTCTCCTGAGATGTTAAATCATTGTGTAAACATTCCAGACTGTCTAAAGCACCCCTTACTAATCATTATTTTATTCCTATTTTCAAACTGACACGAGGGGGCAAAAAAACAAAACAGCAAAGTCTGAAGTCATGCAGACATGTAAAACTTGTCAAAATAACATTGGGGATCACTTTATTAGAACAGAACAGAAGAGTGGTGGTGAGTGGAATTCTGTACCAATGTACGTACTTCTTTGAGGGTTATTGATTACCTCAGAAGGTCAGAATTGTGAACGTACTTGAACTGAGGTAGTAGCTAATTAATCCCACATCAATTTTCTCTTAACTAAGAAGTCTTGTAAGCAAAATCACAAAGGAACATTAAATAGGAACAAACTATGGAAGGGGAAATGCAGAGGGAAAGGGTTTGGTAGAAAGGTAGAAAGCTATCATTTCACAAGGAAAGAAGAGAAGTTTGGTGATAATCTAATGATAACAACTACAAGTGATAATATTAAAAATAATAAAATGTTTATTCAAAACTCAAAACTAGAAATAAAGGGGAACTGATATTATTTAGAATTTATTAAATGCAATTCAGAGAGAAGTGTAGCTAAATACAGACAAAAATCCATGACAGGAGAAGTAAGGATAATAGTTTTTGAAGGTATATTAGGAATGAAGAATGATAAAATTATTCATAAATCATGAAAAAGCATGCATGTTCAATAAAAGTTTCTGCTTTTTATTTACAAAATAACAAAGTTGTGTGATTTGATTTCAGAAGACAACTATACACTTTCCAATCTTCTAGTACCCAGGAGAGATGTGAGTCACATTTAGCCAGAGGTAGATATATTGAATATCAGCCAGTTTTGATAAATTGAATCCAATCTGTTTGAGATAATCTTTGGTATTTTAATATATCATGGAAAATCAACAAAAGCAGAATAATTTACTTAAATTTAAAAGAGCAAGGACCTGAAAACCTGTTGGCCAACCAGAGTGAAATTAAAGGGAGAGGGTTAGAGGTTGGTAGAAGCATTGGCTGATGACAAAATCAAAATGTAAGGGTACAGAAGACATAAATCCTTCAAGAAAATTTTGTGAGGAGTAAGTCCTCTTTCCATTCTTTCTATTTAGAAAATTGGTTAATAGCAGCAACTTAATAAACTTTTGTAAGTTTGGTATTACAATTAAAACATTAGCACTCTACAGCACTGCTAAAATTCATGCTAAACAGATAAAGAAGGGGCCAGTTGAGAGCTGTTGCCTTGAAATAAAAGTCTGGGGAGGATTAGGACTAGCCTGACACCGACCATTTTCATCAGTGAAGGTGTCAGTGATAAACGTTGCCCAAAATGTGACCATAAATTGTACATGGACTTGTGGAAGACCAGTGTGAGAAAGATCTGTAGTACACGGTAAGACAGACTTTGTTCAAACAAAAATGGATGTTTTAAACATAGAGGAATGTGAAAATCTTGGTTTAAGAGTAGCAGATACCTGCAGAAGTGGGGGTGGTACACTTGTAAAGAATGAATTGAAAGTGATCTAAGAGTCCAAGGCGGAAACCAGTCCAGTTCCTGACTGGGGCTGTGTCAGAAGGGTTGAATGCAGCTCTTGGATGAATACACAAGGGACCAATGAGTCGGAGGAGGGAGATAATGGTTTTTTTTGAGACTGCCATAGTCAGAGCATTAGAAGGTTTTTCCTATACAATTCCAATGTGCGCATGTAATAAATGTTTTGGTCAGAAAATGATTGGGAAGAAATTTTGTGATTTGAATGAGGTAAAGAAAAATCTGGACTGAAAATTCACCATGGCAGACATAAGCTAAGAGATAACATAAACAATTGCTGAATGTAGAGCACGAAATTGTTGCTTCTGTTGTTTGATTTATAGAACTTGACAAAAATTCCCTGTGAAATGCAGCAAGGTGGTTCTTAGCTTTGCAAACACATTTTCTACAACATAAAACAGTCAGTGTATATTCCCTAGACTAAGAATGGAGAAAGGCTAACATTCTCTGTTATTTATTTTTAACTGCAGCATTGTTAAACAGAACTGAAACAGCTACAGTACTGATGTTGGGAATGCAGAATTCAGGACTTGCTGAAATCATCACAAATATTCCTACTTCTCACCTGTCTCTAATTATTAGTGTGGTGCAGAATTAACATATATAGCAATGGGTGAGGTCCAGGTGCATAAGTAAAGCTTCTAGATGCTATTGTAATGAACACAGCAGCTAGAAACAATAATGAAGTGGGGTTCCTGGAGCATTTCTTTGGAAAAATAACCGTGATGTGCCTGCCTCAAAGATTTTAAATTCTTATTTAAATTCTTCTAGGGGGATGGAACAATTATGAAATCAAATTTGTTCTTATTCTTATACCTAATGAACAGTTTGCATAGTAAATCAGCACATAGACTCTCATAATTCAGTGTAATTGGGCAGTTTTTGTTTTAATATAGTTCGTAAAACAAAACAAAAAGGCCCTCAGAGAACTACTTCTCCAATTATTTTTTTTTACCTAACACATGTACAATCTCTCCTCAGGAATGCATCTGTTCAACAGAGACAGTGATCTAGTCCTTGTATTTGAGACACCCAAGTCTAAAAATCATTCACTGTAGAAGCTGATTTCTGTAGTGCCTTTTTATAGACTTTCTTGAAGAGTTATACATTACTTTGTTCCCAGGTCAAGGAAAAAAAAAAAGAATAAAGAGTTTTATATTTCATTACTGAAGAGACTATTTTCTGAATTTACCCTATCTTAAATTCTATAGCACGCCTGTAGTTTAGATGTACTGCTTTCTATCTGTCTGTTTATCTAGACACATTTAACTAGATGGCCCAAAGAGTGATTGTGTAATGAGCTATATAATTGATATAGGATATAGACTTAATAACAGACAGGTGGTTGAGGTAACCTATTATTACTGCAGAATTAGATTTCAGTAATGTGTTCTCTGTCCAATTTTGTCCAAGCACACAATGGCTTGAGTAGCTGGTTGAGTAACTGTTATCACAGATGTTTTACATATTTCTAGTGGAACTGGGCTCAGATAATACTTAGGGTATGCCCAGTGACAGGTTTGGTGTAAATAATGAACTGAAAAGCATTATGCCTTAGCATTTTGCAAAGTAATTACCCAAACTGAATAATTCAAAATAGGCCATAGCTAAATTTAAAATGTAGATGGTAAGCAGCCTGTGTAAAATTGCTTGGATTCACTATTGAATTACCAGATTGTAGATGGTAAGCAGCCTGTATAAAATTGCTTGGATTCACTATTGAATTACCAGATTGTGGCTGGTGCTTTCTTTGAGAACTATGGCTGCAATTGCCAAAGCATTCCTTTGTCTGTAGTGGGCCTGATTCTATACTCACGTGCATAAGATTACCTGCAGCAGGGAGAGTTCTCAGACTGAAGTCCTTAAGTGCTAATCACCTGCAACAGTAGTAATTACAGAGATTTTTTTTTCTGCTTTCATTCCTCTCTCTGCTTTAGCTCTGTCTATTGCTTTCAAAACCTCTGCCCCCCTATGTTGCCTGGCATCCCAACTTCATACCTCTGTGTCCACCCACATAGGATTTTCTGTTCAGAAGGCTGCTGAATATCAGATTATCTGTAAAATTTAAAGTAGAAGATTCATTCCATGCTCTTCTGCTTCAAAAGAAAGAAAATAAATCTGGACCTATAACAAAATAATAAGACGCAAAATATTTTCACAAGTATTATACCACTTTTTCTAATATGAATGGATTTCCAATAATGAAATAAGCATATAAGTCTTTCTCTCTGTTTATTCCACTACAGATGAGCTGATTTGATTATGCAGACACATGTGCTTATCTCCTCTGATTTTCCAGGAAACTGTATTAAAAGCGCTGGAAGCTAGAAGTGCTCCAGTGAGAAGCTAAAGCACTGAAATGATGTGATCCGTAAAGGAATTTACACCTTAAGAAAGATTTAATGTTTTCCTTTCAGACCTAAGTGCAACATGTTCCTATCATAGTGATTTGTACGAGACGTTAATAATGAATGGAGTAATATAAAATTTGAAATAGTAGATAGGGGGCTATAATAATACTACAGATGGCATTAGTGCCCAGTATTAGATCACAAAGGGTGAGAAATATCCAATTTTGGATACAGATCGTTCTCCAAGTAAAAGACCGCAATTCAGAGGACCCCTTTGCCACCTTTTTCACAAGTTAGCTAGAAGAGCGCTGGTAAGTAGACACCTGATATACAGCATTATTCTCCCACATCCAGCCTGCTACATATGGTATTATATCGCCTGCCTCATCAGATATCTCATTAGCGATCTGGTCTAACCATTGCCATGGTAACAGGGAAAAAACTCATTTCTCCAGCAGCGCTGCCCAGCAGTGTTAGGTAATGCACATCTTGTTTGGTTCAGCAGCGAGCGCTGCAGCAGCCAGCACAAATCCCTCAGCACCCTGCACGGATCCTGCTTCTCCCTCCACAGCTCTGGGAGCAACAGCAGGTATTCCCTGTGACTGAAGGAAAAGCTTCTGGTGACAACCCTTGACGACATCTGGATTGTGTGACTCAGATTTTTGCTGGCATGTCTATGCGATAACCACAACTTTAATCTCTATTTGTCTTGTTGCTTTGTACACGTGTTAGAGAGCTCACACCTCTCCAGCTCCAGCCCGCTGAGATGCAGTTAGGAGTCTGCTGTGAGTGTCAGGATGAGACCCCTCTCCAGCATGCTGGCTTTTGGCAGTGCTGTGCTGGACCAGAGAGCATCCTCTTGACCTAAGCTGTCTTCAGTCCTCAGGCAGTATTTTGTCTTCACCTCTTACTAATGGTGACTGAAGACTGTGGCCAAAACTCTATTCTTTTGCTGAGAAGGTTTTAACCTCCTCTGCAGCTTTTCAGATTGAGTGCAAGTATTTTCCCTTTCTACATCCAATTATCTGGGTTGCCTTGAAGAAAATTTATCTGCATATTTAAGACCCACAAGCCTACTATTTTTGAACTGTACAAGAATTTACTTCAGCGACCACACTGCATAGAACTGGTGTGTGGCTAATGCTGGAACACTGTTTATGTTTATGGTAACTTACCAAAAACATAAGTAGTTGTTAAAATTACAGTTTTTAAACTGCATAAATGCCATAAAAACATTGCAAGCAATTGAGAAGTTTTACTAAAAATAATCCTTCCCTTGTTTACAACTGAAATCAAGCCATTGTTTACCAATACTCTACTGTCTTAATTATGTGCTGCCTTCAATAGGCTAACTGCAAGTCTGCAATTAAATAATTAGATCTGAAAACCTTCACCCTCTCCTCCAAACAAATTAACTCAAACAAACAAACAAAAAATAGAATTCCAGCTTATTAAGAGATTTCTACATGAAACTGTTGGTATGGATGTACTTTGTATTGGAACTTTAACTGAAATTCAGCCACATTGATAAGTTATTTTTGTATTAAAACCAGTCACAGATAGTGTAATTTTGCTTTTAAATACCTGCTGCTAATTTCCACCCTCCTCTCTGCAGGTGTGCACACAGACATGAATGTGTATATAAATTAGTAATGGCCGTAAAAGCAGAACATTATCACCTCACACATCTAGCTATAATAACTGGGTATGATACTTTGTTTCCAAACAGACACACATTTAATTCAGATGCAAAAAAGTTTGGGCCTGTGTCTGTTGGTTTAACTATTATTTCCTGACCCACCAGGGGATGGTAGGAGCTCCTCTGTTACCTATATTGTGGTATCTGCAGCTCCTGTATGTGTGACACATCTTGGATTTCTCCGGATCTTGGGAGCTGTAAGCCCCAATGACTTGTCAAAACTCAGAATTTGATTGTAAATCTAAAAGCCAGAATACGAAAGTCCTTAAATCTCTATTATGTTAGAAATACAGGGATGCAAAATACTTAGTAATTTTTTTCCTATTATCTAGACTGAATCTTCCTTTCTGCAGTTTATGCCCATTAGTACTTCTCCTGTACTCTGAGGCTATCTCTTCACAGAAGACTTCTATGCCTATGAATATTATCACTGGTTTTTGTTGTTTGGGTTTTGTTTGGGTTCTTTTTCACTGTGTATAAACAACAACAGGTTGTTAGATTTTTCCTCTTAAGTCTGGCTTTCTAACTTCTGGGGCATTCCCATTCCCTTCTACTGGGCAATGCCCCATAGCTCTGCAGCATTTCTAAGCAGAGGTACATGGCGCAGTGCCAGTCAGCTAAAATGCTGCTGAATAAGGTTCCTCTCTTCTGAGATTTTTCTTTCAGTTCCTTACAGTCTTTCCTAGCCTTGTGCCATTTTCAAATTAATTAACATATTTTCTTTTCCATTTCACATGATTAATAATGAGTAGTACTAAACATAGGATGGATAATATCCTTACTTCCGATATGCTCTTTCCCTTGTGATAATGATCATCACTATTGTAAATACAGATTTCTGACTGGATATGTCCTCCATCAAACAACTGCCAAGTTTCCCTTGCTGGCATAAGATAATACTATAAGGTGATGCCAGAAACTTCTGCTTTTTCATTATAATGAGCGGTCATCAGCTACAATAAAATAAGACACAATTCACTGTTTTTGATACTTTTAACAGGATTAATATTTGTGCCATCTGTGATGTCAATTTTCCGTCACTGCTGGCTCATTTAAAAAGAAAAGAATATATATATATCATCATTATATAATGTGTTCCCAGAAAGCCTACATATTTGGGAAGTCCATGACAGAATGGATACAGACAAAGAGTACATCTTGTCAGAAACTGAAGTTGAAGTGTCGTTACAGTACACACTGAAGAAAGTCACTGCATTCATTTGTGCCTCCAGTTGTGGCAACATTACTCAACTATTAAAATAGATTTATTTTAATCCAAAATATGGGTAAGTATAAATTAGATGTTCCAGTCATCCAAACTTAAAAGGATTTTAATCTCATTTGCTTAAGCCTTCCCCTTGTCCACCTCACCGTGATGTTTTTGCCCTGCATCTCTCCAACCCTGCCCTAAGCTGCCAGATGCCTGTCTGCAATGCTCTTACGAGTCATCCAAACTCTTTAAAAATCGATGAGACTCAGCTGAGTGGAAACTCTATCACACTCTACGCTAAACAACTGATTTCTGGTGATGCCCAGGGGACAGCAGAACATGCTGAAATGTTGGCAGGCTATTGATGGCTTCTTCAGCCAAAGCGCCCACTGTACCTGCTCCCACCCTCTTCTTGGAACTAGTCATTTCCCAGGAAACCCCCAAGACTTGCTGCAGCCCTCTGGGTGGGGAGGGAGGAAAGGGTACTAGGAGATGCAGTTTCATTTTGTGCTGGTCTCAGAAATTTCATGTGTAACTAGTATCACCAGCTGGTACCAATGGGGAGCAGGGGGAAAGTATAGGTAGGTTCTCCATGCCTACTGTACATACTTTCAGCTGAGGCTCTGCTGGAATCTTCCTTATAGGGAATCCTAGAGCATTTGTAGGGGTTTAATAGTGCAAGTTTTAGCTAAATTAAGTTTAATTTTTCTTAGCTCTTTGTAAGCTGGGGAAATCTATGAAAGCATTCCACAGTATTATATTGAACTGGTTTGGACCATTTGCCATTTAATTTAAAAGCACATCTCAAAACTGATTACTTGCAAGGTTCTGGCTCTACTGAGTGGAACAGCAAAGCTCTCGTTCATCCCAGGAAAGATTTTACCCTTAAGTGAAGGGAAGAGAGCTGGGTACTTCTCAGGTTTAGGCTATAATAGAAGATTTTTTTTCTCAGTCTTCAGTAAATATTTGCCATGTCAAAGAGCCTGAATATGACTATGCTTTGAAGCTTATATATATAAAAATTGTTATCAGTGTTGGAAAATACAGCAACAAATATTCCTTTTCATGAAGTATCTTGACATTTATTGTACATTAGGAAGTAGTAGAACAGAAGAACCTACAGATTTCTATGACGTGGGTTATTAGCATAATGTCCCTATAATAGGCAACAAGCCCAGTGTTATAACAGTGTTATGATAAACTGTGCCAGTGATCAACATATCCTGGAGTTATGCATAGTGAAATGATATACCATTTTAATCACATGTCATCATTTTAAGACAGGCATTTTTTTTTCTTGCATTTACAGAGTATACTAGTCACAGGATAGCTGAAGTTGAAAGGCACCTCTGGTGATCATCTAGTCCAGCTGCCCTGCTCAGAGCATGGTCAGTTAGAGCAGATGGCTCAGGACCAGCTGGGTTTTGAGTGTCTCCGAGGATGGAGACTCTACAGCCTTTCTGGGCAATCCTTACAGTAAAAAAAAAAAATAAAAAATAAAAAAAAAATTAAATGGAATTACCTGTATTTCAGTTTGTGCCCATTACCTCTTGTCCTGACAATGAACACCACTAAGAGCCTGGCTCCATCTTCTTTACTCCCCACATCAGGTATTGATACACATGGATAAGATGTCCCTGAGCCCTCTTCTCAACCTCCAGGGAGAACAGTCCCAGTTCCTTCAGCCTCTCTGCATGTGAGAAATGCTTCTGTCCTTTAATCATTTTTCTGACCCTTTGCCAGACTCTTTCCAGTAGCTTCATGTCTGCCTTACACTGGGGAGCCTGGAGCTGGACACAGAACTCCAAATGGAGTACTCAGGTGAGATTAGCATGTCGTGCCTAGTAATCTACTTAACTTTCAGATGTAACAACATGTGTACTGTAGTGCTGGTGGTCTCAACACACATGATCCAACCGGTGGTCAAGGGAGGCTTACCAACAAACTGCAAACAGCCAAAATACAGTTTCTTGTAACAAACAAAACAAAACAAAAAAATCATAGAAGACAGCTAAGATTGGTGCTGTTTATATGAATCAAATAGGGTTGTCTTTGTGAAAGGAAATAATCTATTGTAGTCTATGAGACAAAATGTGATTTGAACTCCAGGGAACCAAAATTAGAGAATGTATGGGAGTAACATTGCAGACTGAGTTGGCAGGGACTTGTCATTTCTATCCCTTTGCATCTGACTGGATTGGATTAGTTATTCTTAGCCATCTCGCATAGATTAATATCTCCCAGGATGGCAATTCAACAACTTGCCTTGCCAGCTTTCTCTAGTTCTTTTTTGTTTGTTTGTTTGTTTCAGTGTAAATTCCTCACTGACTCGTTTCTTTGAATTATTCCTCCTCATCTTCTCTGCATCATTTTTGTACTTCATTAGTATACAATAGCAGAGATCACCTTCATTCCTGACTTGGTATCCTTCTTCTTCCCCTCTTTCAAACTCTTAGATGACAACATTGCTTTCCTTTTAAATTTTTTTTTGCCAACCTCTGCCTACACTATTTGCATCTTTAAACAAATTCCCCAACGCCCTATAGATTCTTGTGGGAGACTTCCTCTGCTGGTCTGCTGGATTTGCATCTCTCATCAGGGACACTGTGTAATGTTTCTGCTTGATGGCAACACAAGGAAAAAAAGTTCTTTTACAAACAAGTTGCTTCCAGGCTCTGCTACACCAAATGGAAATAGCCACCATCATTCTGGTTAAGTGGGATGTGGTGGTTAAAATGCCAGCCCTCATCTAAACACAGTTTGCACTATTAATCTTGAGTAAACCTGCAGGGTCACTCACACCTGCAGTGATGGTGACTTAGAAAATATGTTGGAAGCACATTTCCTTTTCCTCTCCACTCTCTGGTGGACAAGAGGTAGTATGTGGGAAAATTTGCTTTTTCCTGGAAAATATTACTGCCATTGGAGGAGTATCAAAATAGAGTATTTGTTTCATACACCCCCATGCTGCCTTAAAGTGCCAGTGGGGTGGGTTTCAATCAGGTTATCAGACTGCACAGTTTTCCCCTCCTAGAAAACTGCAATTTCCCTCTTCCGCAAGGAACTGCCTTCTCTGGCATAGGGCCAGTCAGGTTGGGCTGGTGCTTAGAAGCAGTAACATCTTAATCCAGCATGGTTAAATCCTTGATGGTTCGTTACTCATAGCCCCGAGGAAAATCAAATAGAAGAGTTTTCACACAAGATAGTTTCCTTCATAAGAATATGACTACGAGTATGGTATTGACTTCTCACTTTCTATGTAATAGGCTTTGCTGCACTTTACTAATGTTATGTCCAGCTGTTAGACTATATTCTTCCGAGAGCCTGGAGGAGAACACAGGAATTTTGAAATTAGTCCTTGTTCACAAATAATTGTTTTTAAATCTATATGATGCTCCTTAGAGAAGATAACAGCATGACTCTTGCCTCTCCAGTCTCTAACAACTGAAATAAGGAAAGAATAGTTGCATTTTCCACTAGGAAAAAATATATTTGTATGTGTTAGAGTACTGGTTAGAGCTTGAGAGCTTATATATTTGGGAGGCAGGGAGAGGGAGAAGGGGTAAGGGAAGGATACTTCCTTTAAAACTGTGGAAACTTTGGAACTTGGTTTAACAAATTCTCCAGAAAGCAGGTGCCACCTTGCATGATAAGTAAAGTGACTATTTAATTAAGCAACCACCTAAGCAACTGTTTGCTTCAGAACACTGCTGATAAACTGCAGAGCCATTTGCACCAACTTGGACCAACCCTAGCCAAGCAGTAGGACTAAAATTTGTGCTGGTTCCTTTGTTGTTGCTCCAGTCTACCAATATTCTCAATAAGAGAAAATCCAAACCAACAACACTTCATGGGCTCTAATGTCTGCAGATCATGAGGGAAAAAGTTGATTTCTTCATTTTCACCTCTTTGAGAGAAATTTAACATTGGGGGGGGCAAGATTGAAGGGAAACCCCACTTTTTTTTCTCTAAGTATTTTTCCTATTAAAAAGAACATTTGAGGAGGAATAAAGATTACATCAGACTGTGTTACAGAGGGTAAAACATGGAATCTTGTATTAATTTTCTTCTCAAAACATCAGTTTAAATCATTTCCTTTCTTTAGAATGGAAGGGAAAACAGTACTCATTCTCCCATCTATGAATATACACAGATTAAGAATCCAAAAATAGACTGTCCTCAAAGGCATATGTTCTGCATAATTGCTTACTTCAACAATGGCAGGGAAACCTACCGTAATAGTACTGCAGCTGGACAGAGGTAGTAAGATTTAAGGGTTTGGAAACTTTATTGGAATTTGAAGCAAAAGTTCAAATGAATCTGTGTGAATTTGAGTGATATACACAATCTATTTTTATAGCATACGCCCAGAGTGTTTAATTAAAATACTACTGCAAGAGAGCCACATAACCAATGAAAAGCATCTGTTGCAAACAAATGTTACTAACATTTGGATATAGTGACTTATTAACGAGTCATAACGCAATTATGAAACCAGTGTAAGGAATTCTATACCTCTAGATCTTTACTGAATGTTCACTGTAATTTACCCAGGCTGCTGAGAAATAAATTCTTTATTTTAAGCCTCTTGCAAATTTCAGCTATGGTGCCTAGTGGAGGTTTGATACATCACGTGCCATTTAATGTACATATACAGAAAACAGAAAGGTCTGGATCAGCCAAGAGGACCCCAGGGTGTTGCACTTTGGGACATTCAAGCCAGCTTCCAGCTGGCTTGATGCTTAGCAGAATACACAATGTCAAAATCAGCACTTGTGCTTCTGTGCATGGGAAGATTAGCCTTATAGGAATGTGGCAGTACACTGACTAGACAGCTTTGCCAGGCTAATGATATCAAATACTGTGTCTATCTGAAACCTCATCCACATGCCTTTTTCTGGCCCGCTGGGAAACATCTCCTCTGCTTTAGAGCCATAACACTTGATTCTCCTGTGATTCCAGGTTTTTCCATGCTTATTAAAGAAATACTTCAAGTTCAGGACTGAGGATGGAAATCTGAACTGCTGCTTTTCCACAGTATCTGCATGATTCATTGGTGGGGAGGCAGGGAGCTTGTTCATCCACAGCTAAGTCCTGCTGCCTCATATTAATAAAAGCTGATATGATATCAGGGACTGGTATCACAGTGGGACCTATTGAATCTGCAAGGTATCACACTAAGATGTACTTCATGCTATTCATTTGCCTTGTGCAGCCTAGATTGGGCCGTTTGAACAGATCATAATCTTGTTAGTGATAACTACAGCATAAACATACTTTTCAGACAAATGAGTAATGCAGCAAAATAAATAGACAGAGTGCTGCTAATAATAAATGCTAATCTGTGTTTTATGGGTGCAGAATATCTTGTATACATTAGCAACATTAAGCTTTACAACAAAAAATGTAAATTTAATAGTGCAAAGTCATCTAGAAGACCTGCATTACAAACACTTCCTGGCTTTAACAGAATGTAATTGCCAGTAGGATGAAAAAAAAAATTATCCATAATTTTCATGTAAAGTAAAAAATATTTAATTTTTATCTTGGTGCCTTGATCTTGTTTTAGTGCCTACTTGTATGTTTTCTAGCTTTTGAAAATAAAATAGCTTATAATTATTAGTGCAAGCTGCTAGTTGTCTTGCTGCCCCAAGAAAGGTAGACAACATTTACATTTTCTCTGGGTTTAATACTGTTATCAGTGTATCTAATCCAAGTCTGTTACATGTAGCACAGCCTCTATCTGTTCTCATGACCAACCTGTCCCCTTGAAGTGCTTTGCAAATCTGAATGCTGACCTATACAAACACCTCATACTGCAATGGCCATATACAATGCAGCTTCAGCCTTGCAGGTGCTCAGGCTTGTCCCCAGTCAGGCAACAACGCAGCCATTTGTGCTGCACACATGGAGAGGGGCCCAGTAGGCTTTGCCAAGCATCCTTCAGGAGCAGGTGGAGGTGCAGACAGGCTGGGAAGAGGTGAGGGAGGAACCTACAACAGTCTCCTCAACAGACCTCCATGCAATTGCTAAATGGCCAAAATATCACCTCTCTGCTAGGTAACCCCAGCCATGACTATACGGCAAGCCTCCTTGAAGGTTTGCCTTTAGGTACCAATTCAAGAAAACACTGCTCTTCCAGTGCAATAATTCATATATATTTATCATTAGAAGCCAGATTGCCCATAGCCTTAATCCAGTTTATAAAGAGGTGCATAAATTAACCCTTTTGCAAGCCACTTGCACAGTCCTGGCAAAAGGGCTCACCAGAGGACCCCCCAGGATGTGCTGGGAAGCATGCCCTCAGACCCTCCTTGAGGCCATAGGAGTGGGAGAAGACAGGCAGCAGTTAGGCAAGGTTAATTTTTTGCTGTCTGTGCTAGGGAAAAGAGCCCACCACAACTTTTTAAGGGCTTCTTAAATTATTTGCTCTGTATAATGGGGGAGTGCTGGAGAAGCAATGTTTCAGATGTGAATGCAGAACTTAAGCCTTTGCCTGCAAATGGGATGAATAGGGTTTTATGTAAGGTTGTACCTAAACCACATGTATCCCCAATTAGTTGCATATTTGACCTAAAATATTTGTTTATCCTTTCATCCAAACCCTGAGTGATTTTCCTCTTGAACCTCATTCTTTGTTCTTTTCAGAACTGCAATAAATACTCCAACTTAATGCATTAAATATGAAAAGACTTACTGAAGGGGCCCAACTTATAAATGATTCAAAAGGCCGTATGCTGGAAAGCATCTATTTGAAAACATTTATTATTAATTTCACAGTTTAGATGAAGTTCCTATAGGGCAGTCATTTATTAAATATTGACTTGTGTTAAGTCCATCAAATATGTTTTTCTGTATATATGACATCACATATAACCAAATAGCGGCAAAATACCAAAAAGTTCCAATCACTGTTTCGGATAATGAATAAAAAGTGCTTATTTTGCTAAGGTACCAAACATAACCAAAGCATTTAGTTGGGAGAACAAACATTGTCACTAAAGCAAAGAGCAATTTGAGAGTTAGAAAAAGTAGCATTAAATTGAATACAGGAAAAAATTCTTGGGCAAAATGTTATAAATATTAATTGAACTAAAATAAGTGTGTTAATTAAGGACATGTCACCTTCAAAGGAAAAAAATTACTTTGCAGACAAAGATTTCATAATCTGAACCAAAACTGCTACTGACTTATGGAAGTAATAACATCCTTTGGAAAGGTATACTTGAAAGTGCCCAGTGCTGGTGAGTTAGCTCCTTCCTACCGGCCAGCTCTTTCTAGTCTGAACAGACCAGTTCACACAGGTATCATTTTGTGATAGTATCCAGACAAGTGATGGTAAAGAAATAACACAAGGATGACTTTTTTTCACCCTTTTGGATCATTTCATGTTAGCCAGTTGGTTGCTGAATTAAAAGAACTAGCGGGTAATCCTCTTCTGAAAATGAATTTGTGAGGTCACACTGTATGGAGGTACATGTAGACTGATGGGGGATCTTCAGCGACATACTAAATTACTCCTGATTTCCCAAATGCAAAAAGGGAGAGTTAAATGTCATTGTAGTGTTATTGCAACAAAGCATTATGATTAGTATTATATACATTAGTACCAAGATGAAAGAAAAATATACGGCTGTACAAACTTGTGAATTATTTAGATGTTACCGCTGCTGAACCTATGTGAGGTGATCTGAATCCTTATTACAACTTCCCCACCTCCCCAGTCATGTGGGTCATTCACTGCAATCTCTGTGATCACTGTGTCTATGAGCCAGAAAGAAAAGGGCAGATCCACAAAGGAGGCCAATTTCAAGAGAGTATTTTCCTTCAATCAGTTCCACATCTCCCAGGATAGGTATTTTATGACTGGAATTTTTTACTGTTCCTATGGTCAAACTGTTCAATAGCCAAGCAGCCTTCCCACAGGATTAAAAAATACCCAAAGTTGTTCACAGCTCATTAAGCCTGAATTATATTCACTGTTAGCAGTTCTAAGCAAGACTAAGTAAGCCTATCCTTACAACCAGAAATTATCCACCCAGAGGAATTTTCCTAAAGCATCAGCAGCACATTCAAAGCAAATGTTCCTAATGCTGACTCCAAATAGTGGTTCAGCATCAGGAATACTGGAGTTCTCTAGGAAACTTTAAAATAGCAAAGCCAGATCAAAACTTCACTGTGATGCCACCAGAGGAGAGTGATCTGAAACTTGGTGAGAGCCCAGAATCTTCTTGTCACTTACTCGCTGTCCTGCAGCAGTAAACAGGGCCAGGAGGAGGTGTGCTTGCAAGGATCCAGGGATCTGGTAGGGAGGGAAATTCTTTGCAGTGATGGTGTCATGCAAGGGAGGGAGCCAACTGAGAGACAGAGCAACACATCCAAAATATTGTCCAGGTCTGATTCAACACCATAGAGAAATTACTTGTGAAATCAGTGTCAGAACTATTTTAAGACTTTCTACTTTACAATCATCCTGCAGTTCTGAGTGTTACTGTGCTTCTTGATATTGCTTTAAATTCTAATTTAACCCCTCCTTTAGAGTCTATACTGACCATGTCTTTCATTTTTAAAGTGCTTTCTACTTTCATTGTGCTGGGAGAATGTAAGTGTGGTGTCCTGAACATATAGTCAAGTCTAAAATAAAAAGTATTTTATGTACAGTAAGAAATTATACATAATAACTTTCTTTTAGCTTTTCTACTTAGGTAGCAGTAAAGCTTAGTCATGAGACAGAAAAATTAAATGCCTAAATATTCATGCTGAAATAATAGACTCCACTCTGATGTCATTTACATTCACAGGTATTAAAGTTGTTTTATCCTGCTATCCCACATCACAAGTCCAGATAATTGTGGAGAAATCTTTATGGATTTACAATAGCCTAAATGAAATTGGGACCCTAACAGCTTACATTTCCACTCAGCACTCATTGTGCACATGCATATTTCATGAACTATCACTACTCGCTCGTCGGCTACTTTGCCATTTGCAATGAGTTACTGCACTGTATATTTCTAACCTAAACCACTTTTCAGTCTTCTGCTGAAGACTGATTAAAGACAAGGCTGCTGGCTCAATGAACAAGTGTCGAGTGACAAAAGAAGAGCTGTGTGCTCAGCTTGAAGATATTCCTCTGATGAAAGGATATACTTTTAACGTGTGACTGCCATGTAAGCAGCAGCAGCGCATCTTTAGGTGGTTGTCTGTGTCAGTAAAGGCACACCTTCAGGTTTCAATACCTCACCTCCTCCCATCTTCTGAGGGAGGGTAATGTTTACAATGTAATGAGGGCCTAATCCAACAAAATGAGAGGTGTCAAGAGGTGTCACGTTGTCGTAAGTGACAAATCTACTGTTAATGATCAAACAGCTTCCAGTATTAGGGGAGTGGTGGATTGAACATCCCCACCCCATTAAAATATCTAGCAGTTACCTCACTTAGGGTTCTTCAGTATTGAACATGTGCTGTTGTAAGTGACAGAGCACTGAGGGGACTGTAAAATCGATCCAGCTGAGATGATAATACAACCTTTCCCTATTCACAGCTCCTTTTTTAGATTCAGCTAAAACTAAATTTTGATGTTTGTGTGTAATGCAGGATGAAGTAATGGTCCAGAGGCTTGGAAGCTATAAAATGCAGGAAACTGCAGAAAAGACAGAAGCTTGGTTTAAGAAGCTTAAATCCCATGGGTAGGTGTTGTTATTCATGGTTAGGTTTTGCTAATTGTGATGTCAGCAGATCTGCTAAAGAGATTGTCCAGCTGTGAAATCCATCATTAGCAGTGTTGAAACAAAGGCATCTTCAAGACCCTCTAGCTAAGATGGCATTCACCTGGCTCAGGTGCCCAGACGAAATATCAGCAACGGGAGCAACTGCTTTCTTGAAAATGCTTCCAGTCTTGCACTTCCCTCATTTTCATGCTTTGGTGATCAAATTAAGTCCTTGGTATTACTGGAACTTTTTGAAGAACAATGCATTTTCAGTGACTTAGTTCTTGCAAAATATTTACTAGGTTTTGCAGACAATTATTTTTCTAAATGGTCCTTCTTAGTTTTTGTGAACAAGATCTTAGTCAAATCTGGAAGAAATCTATTCTTTCCCTTTTATTGTCTCTACAGGAAAGATTTCTGAGAGAATACCGAGGTGATCCATGGATGTGTTTCAGAATTTACTCCATCTGGAACAAGTAAACAGAGATGAGATTGTGGCTCCAGAGAGTTGCAAAAGCTGTGCTTAGCAAAGAACTGTCTGAGGTAGGCTTACAAAAATAAACTGTGAAGTGGGATGTGAGAGGAAGAGCAGATGCGGGATAGATGCTTACCTAGAAACAAGAAGAAAATGCATTAGCCTTCAGTCCTCCCCAACATGTTGAGAAAGCAGGATACTGGCATTATTTTCCATGATCACTTCTTCTAGTAAGTTGATGAGGTTTAGGAGCAAGGTAACCTTACATCCTTTGCTATGATAACATACTAACCCTTACAATAATTGTAGTTGGCTTTACACTGTGAGATGGTGGAAATGTACTCATACATAAATGCATGGCTGTCTCCTGACCATGAAAGGGTTTGTGTGGTTTTTTGAGGAGAGACTTCCTGCAGGATTCCTTAGGGGTCTGCTTTTCTATTCCTAAAAAGATGCTGGAAAACTCAACCCACTGCCTTGGCAGAAGAGAAATCAAAGGGAATTATTACACTTGTGACGAGCAGATGAAGCAAGTCAAGTCTGTGGAAAAGGAAGGGAGCTACCACAGACCAGACAAAGCTGGGCACACCCCAGCTCTGAAAGGCTGTGCAGACCCTTAGATCCAATTGAAAGGAAATGTGTCATTTGGGATGAGATCTTGGCCTCTGTGCCAATGCACCTTCTACCTGCATGGAGGAATTGTCCAGCTGCCTTATGGGAGCCTTAAGGGGACTAAAGTATCCTGGGCTACTTGGCCAAGCCAGATGTTTGAAGTGTGTGTGATTAACTTAAAGGTAATGCATCCATATCAGTGTTTTCCATTTAAGAGTTTGTAGGAGTCTTAAAAGCTTAACTAGTAAGGAAGAAGAAAGGGGTCTCAGTCACAAAGTAAGATTTAGATGTTTTTTTGAGGGAAATCTGGATTCAAAATTTGGTTTTGTCACAGACTTCTTTGTAACTTCTGTGTGATTTTTGTAATATGTCATTTCAATTTCTCAAGGGTTCCTCCACAGGAGTATTAAAGAATGCTAAACCTTTTAAAAAGTATAAAATATGCTTGGCCCTATAAGATTTTTAAAGGGATACATAGATTGGCAACTGAGAAACACTTATACACGGGGAATATTTGATCAGTCCAAGCAGTTACTTTACATGATTTTCCCTGGGTTTAGGAGGTTTCAGGCTTCCTGTTAAGTCAATTTTCTCATATTGTGAGGGGAGTACTCCACTGGAGTGTGGAATGATGGCAAACAGGGAACAGCTGTTTCCTAATATTTAGATTTTAAAACGGAAGCTCAACTGATGTCAGTAAACCTGTCCCAAAAGGAGAAAATATCTCATTAAGTGCACAACTTGCTCATCAGTAACTGTCATCTACCACTTCTTTCCTCTACCAAGAAACTTTGTGGAAAGTAAGTTATGGAAAGAAAAGATCATTATTGTTTTTGATTAAGGTTATATGCAGTTATACTTGAAATCTTGCCTTCTCTTTTTTTGCATGCTATATGCACACCACTGTGGAATAAAATAAAATACAGTGTGCCTATGCTTCTAAAAAAGGATTCCCTTCAACACTGTCTAAAGCCAACTAGCTATATCTCTCTGCCTGCAGCAAGAATATCAACACATACTGTTAATCTTCCCCATTTTCTCATTTCCTTTGACTGTTTAAACTGTTTGAGTGAGTAGCAAACAGAAAATATGTTATTGTGTTCTGTATACTTCTGTAATTCTGATGCTTTTCTAAACAAAAAAATTATACTTTTCCACTTTCTTGCTTTGTCCTTTTCTCAACAATTGCTGATTCTGTGAGAGACAACTTTATGCCAGTTATAGCAGCCACAGATTCTTCCACTTAGAAATATTTCTGTTAGTAAAACCTGATGCAGCAGCCCTGCTTGCCCAGCCTGCAGCTTCTCCCATGGATGCCAAGGTGGGATTTTTGGGTCCAACTGGTATGGTGTCCCCTTCCAATAGCCAGCTCTTTCTCGCTCCCTCCCTCATCTCTGCTTGCTGCAAAAACTTGTCCCTAGGATTCCTGACCTATTGAAGATATCCTCTGTAGAATAAAGCTCATCACACCCACAGGCATTGAAGAGGAAACTATTCAGCTGCAGATAACTACCTTCCAGATGTTTATGCTTGGGTGGTGAACCACACACAAAATAATAAATGTATCACAACCAGAGTGGCAAAACTGAGTTTACTGTACACCAATAAGAAATCCTAAGCTGGCTCTGGCTAGTCCTAGCCAGTCTGGACACCACAAAGTCAAGCTGCCATTAGTTCTACAGTCCTGGTCCTGTGTGTTGCTAATTTTCACTAACCCACAGGTTCTTCATTACCATGACTTATGGAATTGTGTCCAAAACCAAAATGGGGTGATTTAAAACATTGTCCACTTATAGGACCCTTCACAAAGGCAATATTGATTCTAGTGAATATCTAGTAAAGACTGCATCAGGTTTGTCTTTTTCCATTCTTGCTAGTTCTCCAACAGCACCCCATCAAACATTTATTCCCTAGTCACCCTCATATGCTTTCATGCCATACTTCCACAACATGCAACATACATTTTGAATTTCACACTGTGAAAATACTGCTCTACAGTAAAACTGCAAAACATTTTCCATGATGGGAGCTGAATAAAACAAGGAAAAATCATAATACTGTGTTAGGGACACAGGAACTCAGGGCTAAGTACCAGATCAGTCTGCTCTTGAGGAGACTAACACCAACAATTCTGTGTGGTGAACACCCTGCCTTACCTGCGCTCCAGGAACTGGCCCTGGAGGGGATGCATATGTCAGTGATGCTGTAGCAAATAAGCCCAAGTTACTGCCAGGTTAACATTCACCAATGCAGTTAGAAAATATATGGGACAGTGCTGGAGATTTGATACTCGATGCATGAAATTTAGGTCTTATCTCTTTTGTCCACTTCTTGTCTCTAATATATTTTGTTTTCAATTAATGGTTTCCATCAATATTGTGATTACTCCTCATACTCTTATGAACACAAGCAGTTTTGCCCCTCCCCCAGAATACATCAAAATAACAATTATGTGTTTCAGGATCTTTCCTGCAAATTTAAAACGTTCTTGCTTGTACTGAATACTTCCAACTAAAGCCAAGTACCAGCAGTACCTTGTGCATAGAGCCTGTATGAGGAAAACAAAAAGGAATCTTCAATCTAGACGAAAGAGGGTTGTTAGGGATGGAGGCCAAAGAAATCACTCTCGCCACCTGCAGTAGGCCTCTACAGGAGACCTTTAACTGAGGTGGAAGTTGAGGAAGAGGAGGAGAATATGTGTGTTGACAAGATCACTTGCTGCAAACCCAGTGTTTATCTATGTGTTGAGATTATCTCTAGCCATCAGATTTTGAGTGTCTAAAGATGAATTTAGCATGGGGGACTGTGAATGTATAAATACAGTTTGTAGATGCTGCAGACAGATTCAAACACCCTTCTGGATTAGAGGCCAACACAGACTTCACTCTCCAGACTAAGTAGCTTGCTGAAGAAGTAACCTTATCAAAATCAGTTTGTCCAGTTATGGTATCAGGTGAGCTGTCAACATGCTTCAGCACTGAATCAAGCTATGTCAGGACAATTGTCTCTGATGAAACCAATGAAAGATTGATTATGGGTTTAGATGCAATATGAAATCAAAAGTTTAGTGGTTGTTTGTCATTGACACATTTATAAACTATTTTACCTCTCCTAAATTACAAAGTATGAATAGCTTTGAGTTGAGTTAAAAAAAGACAAAGGGAAATTATGCACATTTCATTGTTCTTTACAACAACCAGGATTTTTTAATTACAGAAAACACTCATCAAGTATTAGCAACTAAATGTAGACAATATATAGCACAACAAAAAAGAATGAATAATCTGAAGGCTTTTCAGACTAATAAGAATAACTAATCTATGAATCAAAGGATAATTGAATATTCTCCAGTATCTTCCCTGCTTTCAACTATTTAATCCAAGTACCTTCTTCAAATGAGAAAATCTATTTTAGCTGAAAAACGCTCATGTTTATTAACACAAAAATCAGAGTACAAAAGCAGCTGCTAGACAGGAATTTGCATAACTGAAAACTATGATCATTTCACAGTTTTCTTTGCTGGAAGATCAACTTTTTTTTGTACTTGTATCTTTTTTTCCCTTGATATTTTTCCTTTTCCTTGCAATCCCCCAAAATTTAACACAGCTCACTAGGGACAGCTGCATGGTCTCAGCCCATGCTACTCTAACTTTCAAGTATTTAATTGGCCTCAGAAGAGCAATTAGCTATATGTACTGCCTTTTTATCCATACATTTTTCTGAAAACTATGTAATTGATGAAATATACCAAATAAACTATTTCATGTGAACATCTGCAAGACGAGATACTGACAAACCTCTCATGTTTAAGGAAAAAAACTATTTCTGATTAATCTAGGCGAGGAATATATACATATTTGTAAACCAAGAGATGTCTGATTTTATGTATTACTAGATTTAAATGAGTGAACATAGCAATTAGAACAAGTATTTTTAAAAAATATGTCTGTTGAAAGTTTTGCTGTAAGAAATATACTTTTCATTAATTTGAAATAATATTAGTCCTAGTGATACAGCTACCATCTTGTGAAATTGTGGTGGGTTGACCCTGGCTGGACACCAGGTGCCCGCCAAAGCTGGTCTATCACTCTCCTTCTCAACTGGACAGGGGAGTGAAAACATGATGAAAGGCTTGTGGGACATAAGGACAGGGAGAAATCACTCACCAATTACTGTCACAGGCAAAACAGACTCAACTTGGGGAAATTAGTTTAATTTATTACCAATCAAATCAGAGTAGGATAATAAGAAATAAAACACGTTCTCCCTGCCCCTCACTTCTTCCCAGGCTCAACCTCACTCCCAATTTCTCTACCTCATCCCCACCAGTGGCATAGGGCGATGGGAAATGGGTGTTGTGGTCAGTTCATCACATATTGTTTCTGCGGCTCCTTCCTTCTCCCCTGCTCCAGCATGGGGTCCCTCCCATGGGAGACAGTCCTAAGTGAACATCTCCAATGTGAGTCTTTCCCACAGGCTATAGTTCTTCATGAACTGCTCCAGCGTGGGTCCTTTCCATGGGGTGCAGTCCTTCAGGAACAGACTGCTCCAGCAGGGACAGACTGCCTTACCATGGTCTTCACCATGGGCTGCAAGGGAATCTCTGCTCCAGCACCTGGAGCACCTTCTCCCCCTCCTTCTTCACTGTCCTTAGTGTCTGCAGGGTTGTTCTTCTCACATACTCTCACTCCTGTCTCCAGCTCCAATTGCTGTTGTGCAGGTTTCTTTTTTCCCCCCTTCTTAAACATGTTATACCAGAGATGCTGCCACTGTTGCTGATGGGCTTGGCCTTGGCCAGTGGCGGGTCCATCTTGGAGCTGGCTGGCACTGGCTCTGTTGGACACAGGGGAAGCTTCTAGCAGCTTCTTATAGAAGCCACCCCTGTAGCGTGCCCCCCCCGCCCCAAACCTTGCCATGCAAACCCAATACAGAAATATGTGTATAATTTTACATAGGCATCATAAACCATATTTCTCAAAAGTGTCTTCTCTCAGGGAACATAATTAAGTTTAGTCCCAGTGTTTCACACCAACTTGAAATTACTTCACTTTTATTTTTGAAAGCCCTGGAAATATAAACATAAAGATGACAAAGTGAAAAAAAGTTATGTGTGCTATAGCTGTTACATCACTTTCTTCCTGGAGTATGAATAATAGCTCTTATATTTTAGATCTTTTTCTTTTAATTCATCTAAATATTTCTCATACATAAAACAAATCACCTCAATAGTTAAGTGACCTTCAGATAATCCAGTTCACAATCAACTGTCCTGGACCATGTCTGAGCCTTGTGACATCCGTATCAGAAGGTATATTTATTTAAGTTATAGTGTTGATCTTCATGTTTCTCTCTGCCACACTTCTCTTTCTTTTCCTCTCTTTAAATGGTAAATATTTTATACCATTTCAGTGTCTAAGTGAATAGTTTGTTATGGGACTGACAGTGCAGTTGTATCTGCTTTCTTTTACTTTTACTTCTATTAATTTTCTGTTACAAAGTGTGTTTGGTGTCAGTCACAAGACTTGTTTGATCCATTTGAAATAAAAAGCATGGGCTTTGTGTTTACAGATACCTACTGCATGAATAGATAGTTACTGTAGAACAAAGTATATTATTGGCAAGGTAAACTAAAGGTTAAAAATGCTCAAATTTAGTATTCAAAATAAGACTGTAAAATCTGTAATATTTACCAAAATCAGTAATGATTTGAGCACCTAATGTGAGTTTTTGTTAAATTTTCTGCACTTAAGAAGGGAATAATTGCATAGCACAGCATTTGCAAAGGCAGAAATGGTGGTGTGATACAGTCTCTCTGCAGGGTAGCGAGAGGTTTTCAGTCCTCTCCATACACCAACCTGCAGGATGAGCAGCAAATAACGGGCGGCTGTTTATGTCGCACTTTTAAAGAACACAATACATTTAAAACAGTTGAGGTGAAACCTCACTGCACTGAAATCAATAGCACCTTGAAGGGGATCAGAATATCTGCCGGAACAAAAAGAAACAATCCATAGGAACAACAGAGTAGTCCTCAGCACAACTAAACATTGAAACCAAACTGAGAAAGAGCGTGATTTAATATTAAAACCAAATCTATTTAGATACAAAAAAACCCCAAATAATTACAGTCTTTGTACATAACTGTCCTGTAACTAACAAAAAGTTTAAAATCTCCTCTAGGATTTATTACAGATGCAGACAGGCAGTGTATGGCTGCAGATTTCACGCTACCACTTCAGCCTATTTATTCTGCCCTCAGCCAAAGGAAGGGACCGACAACTGTGACAAATCCACTGCATTTCTGGATTTTTGCACCCAAGGGGGTGGGAAAGAGTCAGAGGTGGCTGCAGCAAATCAGAAACATCTAATTTTTTTTTTTTTTTTCCTGGGAATTGAGAGTGAGTTCCAAAAGACTGCAACTTAAACTGTATTTCAGTCCTTGTAGTCCTCAGAATTCCCTCAGTTTAAATTGAAAGTGGCACACTGAACCCATAACAAAATACTATTGCACTATGGGTGGAAAAAAAGTTGTCTGGAAAGCATTGATGGGAGTAGCTTTTAGTATCCTATTGCCAATCATCAATAATCTAATTCAGACTGACTGCAGCTGTATTTATTAACTACATTTTAAAGAAATCATAGCTAATTCTTTGTTTTAAACTTTTCCTCACATTATATCAGTGACAAGCCTATGCTTTTATCTCTGACTGGAATTTAAGAGGTGGCAGGCTTTGTGTACCTCAACGCTTCTCCAATTCTCCTTTTTCCTTTTAACACAGTCCTACTTTCACAAATGTTTGGAAAACATTGAAATGTTTAAGTCTATGTATTATACAATACTGATTACCCCCTGCTGTCATTTCCTTTCTACAATAACCTTACCATAATACGGTGACCAGAAATGCTTATAGCATATTAAATATGACCTCATTAAGGGGTGTAAAATTTCAACTACTATTGCTTTACTTGTATCTCACACTATGGGTCAAATCAGCTTTTGGCTGTGTGCACGGACTTCACCGACCTAGTTCTTGTGAGAGCACAATTTGGCTGACTATCTCCAGTGAGCACTTCATGTTAGTATTTTTCTGTTTGTTTGCTCTATGGAAATTATGGTGGTAAAGGGTCTAGAGCAACACGTCTTCTGTCATGGAAGCAGTTTTGGTCCTTTCTATGAAACAAATGCAAAACTTTACTGCAACATTTATTAGTGCAATTCTGAGGGTGGGCTGGAAGCAAGTGGAAGAGCTACTACAGGCTCACTGAGAAATAATGCCAAGGATTTCTTTCTTAACATTCAGCATGAAACTCCCAATTTAAAAGCAATCTAACATGCTGCTCCTAGTGGTGATCCACTCCTCCTGTTTTTTAACCTCCTTCAAACATAGGTAGCCTCCTATAATTTCTTTCCCTCAACAACACTTCTTTTAATGCGTAAGTCCAGCTTCATGACAGTTCTTATTGCTCTTTTCTATACACCTGAAATATCAATATATTTCTGGTCTAGGGGTGCCTTGAACTGTGCAAAATTGTTGCAGGTGAGATCACAGCAAGACTCCAGAGAGAAAAATTATTATCAGCACTTCCCTGCTCAATGATGAGATCCTTCACAGGCTGCAATTTTAATCCTTAGTGACCATTTCAGCAGTTATACCAACTTTTATCTCAGACTTTGTGTGCAGTCTTCATGATACCAGAATTACCCAACTGTCATGGAAGCAGGGCTGTTGTGCACTGCAGGAAATTTTGTGTTAGACAGTAGAGTCAAAGCAAAGTCGGATCGGATGCCTGTGTATATATACACCTGGTATATATACTAGCATAAAACTTAACTCTACAGTTTGCTCCTCTGTCCTTAGCTGTCCACGCTGCATAGCTGCAATTAAGCAGTGCAGCTTTTTGTTCTAAGTGAATGAACTAGCTTCCTTTGCAGCAAAACCTGTGTACTTTGGGGGACCATTCACTGCAAGGTCCCACCCAAGAGGCAGTATAAAAACAACCAGGTTTGACTCCCTCTGTCCCCTTTCCCTGCAGGCTTTGCTCTCCCAGTTGCCCTGTGCTGGCATGCTGTGCTCCAGGGTATGTCAGACATACCCTCAAGTTTCTGTCTTCCAGCTGTGCCACTCACCTGAGCACCCCTAACTCACAAGCTGGCCTCATTTCCTCTTTTGTGTATATTTGCATTTTCCATCCTAGATGTGATTCTGTTACACACCCAAGTAGGAGAAGATGTATAGCTTTAGTCCATGCTCTTAGGCATCAACTTTTCATCATCACTTTGATTCTTTTTAGAGCTATGCCAAGGGAGCTAAAGAATATTTTGCTTTCTGAAAGGGAATAAAAGCATGCTGGAAAAACTGAATGGTTAAGAACACGGCCAGCAGTAAGCAACACACTTCCAACTGCCCACTTCTCCTCTTACAGTCCTGCTCTTTTGAGAGCTCATAGTCTACAAGGAAATGTCACAAATAGATGTAAAACATACAATACACTTTTGAGCTGTCTTCTATGTGCTGCGTGATTATCATCTAAACTTTTGATGTGTGATGTACAAGTTGAATGGAATATATAATGTCTTTCTAAATTAAAAATGGGTGCTAAACTGACTATAGAGGATAAACTACCTGGTCATCAGTCATACACAGTTCAACTCACTTGCTCTTTTGCTTTGCTGATATCAGAACTAAATATTCTACAGAAGTTTTTGAAAGCACAAACAAAAATATGTGGAGGAAATATCTGCACATACCCACTAAATCATTTCCTTTTCAATTTACCCAAAATATATGATCACTTTAAAAATCATGAAATGAAAACGCAAAGCCAATGCAAATCTTGTTGAGGAATTTCTAGCTACAGAGAGATCAAAAGCATGTCTAGATTTCCCACCAATGATAAGTATTACTCTGCTACCCAGCAGATTGGATTTAAAAGGATTTCTGTGGTCACCACTGCTTTCCCTGCTTTAAAATTGTACTCTGTCATATCTTGGTAAACATGATTTGAAGAACTGAGAGAGCAGCAAATCAAAACAGGACAAAAAAATCCCATGGCATAGAAATGGGTTGCTGAAGAAATCACAGCAAATAAATTTCAGCAGGAACAATGTCAGGTATCAAATAGGAGAGGAAAACATTTTCCTCCAGGCACTAGAATGTATACTGGTTTTATTCAAAATCAGCAATGGCAATTCTGTAGCTAAGGATTAGCTGATCAAATTCAGCAGCACAAATCAAAACAGTGTCTTCTGAAATCATTAATAGAAATTATGCAGACTCAAAATGAGTATCAAGAACATCATTCAGATGGAAGCCATAGCAAATCATAGACTAGACTGTATCCAGTATTAATTGGTTCACACTGAGGATGAACCCTGACTTGTAAGAGTATGCAAAATCTCTTTTCTCACCTCCTGGTTTTCCTGGATTCTGCAGAGCAGGGCTGGTAGCAAACCCCAGTCACTCTCCAGGCTTGGGGCTTGCCTGCTGCTGGTTTTTATGGGAACAGGAGCAAGAAAGAACTAGTCACCTCAGAAAGTGAGCTCATTTTAAAAACACCTAAATGCTGAGAAGGGGACCCAGGAAAGGTCAGGAGCCTACTCTCTTCCTCTTCCTTTTTGTACCCAGGCATGTACCAGATATAATCTGGTCTAGCAGATAATGAAATATATCTCAAACTGGGTGTTTGGAACAACCCACTGGAGTCTTCTCCTTATCACCTGTGGGCTTTGTGTCTGAACACAAGAGAATTTCAGAAATAGGACAAGGAGCTTCTTGCTTCTAAAGAAAGATACTCTGGAAAAGCAAAACTTAATGGTTAATGTATAACTTGGATGTAGCTGGCAAAAAATAGCAAGAAAAATATGGAACTGGTGATAAAATCTACAAAACTGCCATGCATTAAGTTGATCTAGTACATGATTTTGCATATAAATTAATTCAATTTCTAACTTAAGGGAAGATGTGATGATATGGAAGAACTAGAAAAAATATGAAAATAATATGTTTAATCAGTCTACTCTTTTAATCTAATTAGTGAATTATCTGAGAACATAAAGTACTTTTTTTTTAATTTGTTTAGTTTTTTACATTTTTTAAAATAAAAAATTCCCACCTTGTGGATTATTTAGTCACCTACAATTCCATATTATGGCTGTGATTTTTTACGTAAGCAGAGTGGCTAGCATTGTTTCTTTCTTGTAGCTAACCTTTATAAACTACAATTGGCTTTCACTCAAATGAATTTTGTTTAATTACCAAAAAATATCTTTTTGTGATTAAATAAATCTTGGGTGTTAGCCAACATAAACCTTGATTTGCTTAAACACTTCCAAAAAGACATTAGAAAGGGATGCCAACATAGTCAACGAAAACATTTAATTAGAAACAGACTGCAAGTTGCCCAGGCTAGGTAGGCAGTACAGAAAAATAGCCTGAAATGGCTCAAAGATAGAAATGTGTATCTTTCTAATGTCTTAAAACTTTGTCCCAGAGAAAACACTGACAAACTAAAATACACATGTATTGATCACAGACCAGACTTTCGTATTTTATACTTGTCTGTTCTCTTCTACCCCAGCATCTCATAAACTTGAAAATGAAGAACTAAACAGATCTATAAGCTGCAGCAAAAGGCACTAAGTGATAGCCCATGGCCACTGGAGGCTATGGTAGAAAGCATTGCGGTCTTCAGAACATAAAAGACTAGAAGAGCATTATGCTGTTCAATAAAATGAAAACCATATCTATATATAGACTGATTGGTACTGGAAAGACTCAACAGTTTCTGGAAACTGATAACAGTAGCTAACGACAACCTACTGTGTTAGCCTCATTTTTTTTTTTTAATCTTTCTTGTTATGTTTTTTTTTGTCTGTTCTCCATTTCTGTTATTTAATATACCCATCTGCAATATCCTGTACATTTATCTGCCGGGTGGAATATTATTCACTGTGGTTACTAATCATTTGATATAGCATGAAGGATAGCTGATCCCTAATGACACACTCTTAAAAGATTCTGTTCATAGGTAATTCTGCTTAATATAAATTTTATGGGGTAGCAGGGTTGTGTTCCTCATCTCCTTGTATTGCTAGGAGCATTTATACAAAGCACAATAATATTAGTAATCTTATTTTATGTTTGTGCAGTATTTTTCATCAGAGCTGTTTCAAAGCATTTATGAAAAATATTTAGCATGCAGTAGATCTGTGAGGAGACTTCTGATTTCCAGTCTCATCTCTGCACAGTTGGACCCGTCTTTCTCATCTATCCTCTAAGCTGTTGGAGTTCATTACCACCAGTTAAAAATAGCTCATCATACAGCTCAGTTCATGTAAACAGCCAAAATTGTGCCAAACTCATATAATTTAGCTCTTTGTACACCAACCATTTGGTTGATATAATAATTTTCCAGGCTGCAGTTTTTGCAATCCATAGAGACTGTTGCTGCTTATGGAAGTCTCCAAAAGGAAGCTGATTCCCTTCTTCCATCATCCTCCTGTCCCCTCTTTCAGTATTTGCTCCATTGTTAGAAACTTTCCTGATCTGTGAGATGGAGCAGTGAACAAAGTCCCCTGCCCAGATAAAGCTTTACCTTTAGAAGCAGAGAGGCGTAGTCTACATTTTTCTACTTTGACTTAGAAACACAGAAAATTACGGATAGAAAGAATCCTTGGGTCCAAGGTCCTGCTCAAAGCAGGTTTAGCTCCAAAGTTACCCTGCATTGCCTGCGACTTTGGGCAGCTGAGTTTTGAATATCTCCAAGCACACATGTTCCACAGCTTCTCCTGGGATTAACCACTCTCACTGTGAGGACATTTTTCCTCATATCTAATATGAACTGGCTATACACAGAATCATAGAATCATAAAGGTTGGAAAAGACCTCTGAGATCACCTATTCCAACCATCAACTCAAAACACCATGCCTACTAAACCATGTCCTAGAGTGCCACATCCACACGTTTTTGGAACACCTCCAGGGATGGGGATTCCACCATCTCTCTGGGCAGCCTATTCCAATGCCTCACCACTCTTTCAGTAAAAAATTTTTTCCTAATATCCACTCTAAACCTCCCCTGGCACAACTTGAGGCCATTTCCTCTCGTCCTATCATTTGTCACCTGGGAGAAGAGACCAACACCCTCCTCACTACAACCTCCATTCAGGAAGTTGTGGAGAGCAATAAGGTCTCCCCTCAGCCTCCTCTTCTCCAGACTAAACAACCCCAGTTCCCTCAGACGCTCCTCATAAGACTTGTGCTCTAGACCCTTCACCAGCTTTGTTGCCCTTCTTTGGACATGCTCCAGCACCTGCATGTCCTTCTTGTATTGAGGGGCCCAAAACTGAACACAGTATTCGAGGTGCAGCCTCACCAGTGCCGAGTACAGGGGCATGATCACTACCCTCCTCCTGCTGGCCATGCTATTCCTGATACAAGCCAGGATGCTGTTGGCCTTCTTGCCCACCTGGGTACACTGCTGGCTCATATTCAGCTGGCCATCAGCCAGCACCCCCAGGTCCTTTTCCACCAGGCAGCATTCCAGCCACACTTCCTCAAGCCTGTAGGGCAAAACACAGCTCACCATCACTGCCTGTGAGGGAAATGTTGCTTTTTGCCATATGAGCTGTAGAGCTCCCTCAAATCCATCCGTGGCAGAGATGCTCTTTGGGAAGGGAACAGAAGAGCAGACAGAGCTCAGGGTTTACCTTCTGCCTGCTTGTTTCTCACCCCTCTGTAGTTACAACACACATCTTCTCAACTATCCATGGGGACAGGTGATTAGGCAAAGTAATCCTCTTCTGAAGTGCTGTAGATATTTCACTTAGTCTTTGAAGGAGGAAGATAACAAATCAAACCCATTCCATCTCTCAGATATGATATCCCTTGCTCTTCACAGAGAGCACTTCCAAGCCTGATTACAGTTTTTTTAGAGTAAGTATAAATGGCTCTGCTCCTTCCACTGGAACAAAGTGGGTTTTCTCCTTTTTTATTCTCCCCTAAAGAAAAACACTGTTTCAGTTATATTGGGTATCAAAATTACCATCAAAACATAATCTGAAACAGTATGTAATTATTTTTTCATTTGCAGATCAGTCTTTGACAGACATGCCTGAAGGCAGAATAGATTCATATCCTTAACAACCTTCTAGCAGCTGAAATCTATAAACAGCTTACAAAATGTGCAAATTGCTATTTCAACAAATCAGGAAGGCTTAAAATAAATCTTTGAAAAGTGAAGTAACTAAATTAAACTCTGAATGGTGAACACATTCAGTAGCTGTGAAAACTGGACAGTCATTTAATAAATCTCTTTTTAATTGCATTCATTTTGTTAAAGGAAATATTTCAAAATCAACAAAGTGTAGGTTGGTTCTTCTAAACGTTACATTGAAGTCAAAACAACTACACTGACTTAATTCTAGAAAACATGAAAACTCAGCCATGCCATTAGGGTAAGAAATGAGAGCTCAGATACCACCCTACTTTACATATCCTTAGTACACTTTCAAATTACAAAGGGGCTTAGCAACAAGTTGTGTTATAAATAGCCAAAATTCCATTGCCTAAAATTGAGCTATGTCTTCTGCAGTAGCATATCCTTTGGGCTTTATTCCTGCCAGTGTTGCTAAAGCACAAACATTTCAGATTTCACAGTGAAACTGTACCTCTAGGAGGGATATTCAAAGAGTTCAAAGTTGAGATTTCTTTCCAGAATCAGGAAACGGGATGTTCTGAAGAATTTCACTAAAACTAGCATGTGAATCATTAGGTCAACAAATGCAGAGAGCATGTGTTTCACACAGGCAGGTAGCTATCCTCAGGGACACATCAATGGCCTTAATGTCCATAAAGAAGCGTTAAATAATCTATCCGTAGAATTTAGCGCAAGGACCCAGCCATGCAGTCTTTTTGTCTTCCTCTTTAGTTTATTTGTCCAGCTTCACCAGTCTGAGGAACAGAAATCAGTGTTGAAAAAGGAAGAAAAAAAGGTGAGTCCAAAGGAAGGCAGGTCCTCTTTTTCTTCATCAGCTGAACTTGAACCACACAGCATTGCGTCGCATTTCCCAGGGAGGAGATGGTGCAGCTGGAGGGTTGCAAGCCCCCCTCCTACACTGCCCAGTCAGTGCACAGGACAGCCCCCTCACCAGCCTGTGCCCCACCACTGGGCTGCATCATGAAGCTGGCTTGATGTGTACTGAGAAGACAGCAAAGCCTCATCTCTCTATGGACTGATAAAATCCCTATTCTTTGGTTGAAAGGCAAAGAAGATTCCTGTGTCCTTCTCGTGGTTAAATGATGCAGCTGCCTAAGTCAGATCTGTAGCATATTTACAAAGTAGTCCTATAACCATGGAAAAAAAAATATGTCATGACTTTAAAATCATCACATGTACTTACCAAAGGGAAAATAAAACCCAGAGTAGGAGACGGATCTCATTACATTCAGAAGTGCTTTTTGTCCAACAATAAGTAATATTTGCTGAACTAATGCAATACTAACAATAGTTACCAGATTATCAGAACATTTACATCTCTGCTTCTGCATGGTTGAGACAGTATTAATACTTTTCTTATTATGGGATTATCTAATTTCCAGATTTTGCAATGGGAGTTGGATGTTATAGAAAAGCATTATATAAACACAGCAGTATCTAAGTACTAGTATCTAGAGTTTTCTATTATAAGCAGTACCTGTGTTTTAACTACAGCTGTATAACAGTGAATCAAAATATAATGATCATCCAAAAGATTAAAGTTAAATATAGGGATGCACCTGTACAAAATGAAGCACAAGCAGATGTTCTCTCATGGGTTATGAAAATATATACTTAAACATTTTAGCAGACTTTTGTGTCCTCTGTTAAGTAGAAATACACTCTGCAGTTGTGCCTGTAAAGGTTAAAACATTTAAAGCAGATTTAGTATGCGTAACTCTCAGTTAATACTCCCTAGGTATTTTAAACACTGAATTATCTATTTATGTTTAAATTCTGAAATGTGTTTCATTTAGGTTGCTAGTACAAAGTCTTACTGAAGCTTTTTAATCCATTTCAGCTTTAGCAAACATTCTCCATAGTATTTCAGCTGAAGGCCTTCCTGTTTGTCTTAATTTACTGTGAATAAATTTGTTTCTACAATTAGCACACAGGCCCCTAAAGCCAGAAATACCCTAAATTATTGCTACAGTGCATTTTGGGATGTAACTTAATTACTAAATCTAAATACTAGAACTATGAACAAGAAGCTTATTTTAAGTATTAGGCAACTCACAAGACAGAGTTGAAACTTCCCAATGGAAATATGATGATCTTTACATGTTTGACTAATGAAACCTACTTTAAGCAATGTGAGGCATTATGTAACATTCAAAAATACAGGAGGTAAAACAGCTTCCTTTTTAGAAAAAGAACTTTTATATAAGTTCATTGAAGCATTTTGGTCAATTAAGAGTACTAGGCCTGCTATCGTAAACTCTCCCAGACGAGCACAGAACCTTTTGTTACTCCTATTGTGACTATTTGTTGGAGCAAGCCAGAAATACTGTGCGGGATTTGAGCTTGCCTCAACCTGAGGGTGTGCAGAGCAACAGAGCAGATTCCTCTTTGCGTTGTCGTTTCATGTGAAACACATGAGCAGCACCAGGTGCAGGGAAAGGACACGTTTGGCTGGTGTTAGCTGGAGGAAAGCTGGCTACTGTGCTGAAAGACAGAGGTCTTCCACCAACCTGTGGAGAGAGTTCTGGGAAGCTAGATGTACAACAGCAAGTCAGACCGCAGGCTTGGAGATGTGCGTCATGCGTAGGAACCACAGGTGTTGCAAAACTCTGTGTCAGATTAATGGTAAAGTAAGGTATGACAATATTATCATGAAGTTTCCTAAGAAGATATGACTGTCACTAAAGTGCATGAAAAGTCACAAATTAGTAGGTGGTGGAGGAAGTTGTAAAGTTGTCTGAGGTAAGCACAAGGTAAGCACACCGCAGTGGATTTGTCCACACTAACCACGGTGAAAATTTCCTCAACACACTTAGGCAGAAATTACAGTGCTGTTATACAAGAGACTGAATAATTCAACTAACATTTCTTTTAAGTGTCACAAGGCAGTGACAACAGCAAATGAAAGATATTTGTTAAAGCATCTCCCTGTCTAGATTTTTTGGGAAATGCAACATCCATAGTGATAAATGAAGTCCTCCTGTGAGAGCGTACCAGGCTATGCCTGCTGGTAGTTTCTGGGAGAAGAATAATGCAGTGTCTGAAAGCCTTATCACAGTATTCCCTTCCTTTTACAGTTTTGTCACTACGCCAGCATTTTTGCTTCACACAATTTTTTTTTTTTTTTAATAATAGCATGATCTAAATTGACAGTTTAATTCCTTAAGTTACAATGAAATTTCCATACATGGTTCTACCTCCAGGCATGGCAGCATCTGCAGCACTGATTATTAAGCAAACATTGCCACATTAATCACTAGACAGGTATGAAATAAATGTTATCAAAATGTAAAAAACAAAATCAAACAACAGATTGGAGGGGAGAATAGCTCTCTGGAGTTCATATTACTTAGTCATTTAAAGCAACATTTCTTACCATTTTATGAATCTGATTTTGTTTAAGTTTTTTCGTAATACAGTAAACAGATTATCCCTTTGCTAATATCTCCCTTTCTCACAATGGTTTGGAACAGATTCTCTAAAGAGTATGCCAAGAAAATAATAATATAGACATACATAGTAAAATCATACAGTCATGCTAGTTAATTCTCAAAAAAATGAGGTTTATCTCCTTCCTAATAGCAATAGTAATGTGAATGTTGTCATTACCCACATGTGTTTATTTCCTCACTTTGTATTCTCTTGTTATTTTGATATCAACATTATATTGTCACAGTATCTGTGACTAGTACTACTTACTGGCAGATAGTAAGGTGGCTGCTCACCACCAACTGATTTGCCACTGATGTTCCTAGGCAAGGTGGATGGATTTTGGCCTGCATAACAGGGTTTTCTTCTTCTGGAAAGTAGGGACACAAAATAGAAATCTATAGTCATCTTGTACTGTGTAGGTTGAACCTGCATGAGGTCCTTTTTTGGGAGCTGGGAAAAGTTGCTGTGTCTATCTTTTGGACACAGCCAGGGAATATCATAGATTGTCTTGGATAGGTATGGCTTTGCTTTGACTCATTCTTTCACTGGCACTTTTTTTTTCCTTTTTTACATAAGGAAAGGGTGAGCAGAGTTTTCTCATTTACCCTATCAGCATGATTCATTGCCTCGATTATTTATTTCATTGATTCTTTCATGCATTCCTTTTCCAGTGCAAGTTCTCTTTTCATCATCTTTTAATAGATGTTCTTTATACCCATCTTCACTGTCCTTTTCCTGATCCATCCATTTTTGGGGGGAGCAGATTCAAGGTCCATATGGTTCATGCATCTGTTTTTGTCAAGACAGTGAAACTTCCATTATTTTCCATTCCATTTCATCCTTTATGTACTCTAGCAATTTCTTTGCTTTCTTAGTGGATGGTGCATCTTAAATGGCATTTTTTATTGCACTCTCCACAATGACATCAAGTTTTTCCTCTGTGTGGTTGCAATTAATTTTGAATGAGGTGATGTGCAATTCAAACAAACGCTGCCAACACATATTGTCAGCTTTGACAAGTTGTGCACTGTTCACTTACATAGTTTTGTTAACTTCCACTGAAATTTTGAAGGTATTTCCTGGACTTTTGTAACAAGTGTGTATTTGTCAGCTGTAAATTTGTCACATAACAAATCACTTCCCTTCCAAAGCCTGCAAAATTACACAAAGCAGGATAAGATATATTAAATATAACACTTGTTTCCAAAAGGAGGCTTGTGGCAGTCCAATATTACATAGAGTGGCTATCTAACTATGGTTAGATAGTAAGGAGTGTACAATTTCATGTGCAATTTTACGTTTTGTTTTGAAGATTCATGCCAATGAAAACTGAAAAGGTTCCGTACTGATAAAAAAAAAAAAAAAAAACAAATAAGAGAGCATTTTGCTTAAATCTGAAAATATCGTGCATATTAGTTCCACCCCCAACCCCAAGTCCATTTCAAAGCCATGCTGATGTGCATATGGAATGTGTTTTAAATAATCTAAACTTTTGGTCAAAATATATTTCAACAGTTAAGCTACTTATTATTTTCTGGGCAGAAAAAAATACCGTTTCTTCATTTTCTACTTGTCTTTTCAGACAGATGAAGTTAACCTTACCACTAGCAAAGGTTTAGCTGGAGGAACAGGTGCAGATTGGAGTACTATCTATCAAGAAAGATGTTGATCAATCAGAGCACACTGAGAAAGATCAGAATAACAAAGCCCAGAAATAATGACTTTTGAAAAAATGAACAGGGATTATTTAGCCTGATGAAGAAAAGACCACAGAGACCATACTAATAGTTTTGAAATACACAAAATTCTGCTTCCTGTATGGAGGGTACATGATGTGCATAGAGCTTAAATAGCAGACAAAAAGATTCAGTTTAGATATTAGCAAAACTGATGAAAATAGTGGAGCTCTGGAGTTGATTGTCTGGCGAGATTATGCAGTCTCTGCTAACAGATGTCTTTAAGAAGCAGTAAGACAAATATCTGTTAGGAGGGTCATAGATCTTGTTCTGAGGCATGAAGCTGGGATCAGATTTTTGAGACACTTGCCAGTTCTGTGATTTCTTGCTTCTAAGTTCTGATTCTTATTAATGATGTTTTTTCTGTCTCATTCCATGACCATCCATTTCTTTAGTCAGCTCTTGCAAGGGATGTTATCTTCCTCTGATTCTTTCTTTTAACCATCTATCATTTCTTCCGATTCCTGATGTACTAAGCAACGTACTGTCATTTAGTTTTCTGTCTTTGCCTATAATGCTATTCAGAAGTCATGCTTAGAGTTTCTAATTTGCCATTCATTTTATTTTATTGTGAATACAATACTGAAATAATGACACTTCCAGAATATAGTGTAATGTCCCATAATGTATAACGATTTTTCTAATGGTTCAGGTTTGAAATGGAATAATTTTCCTAGACTAATCACCTCATCAAAGTACCATAATGGAAACCTCAAGTGGTCTCTGTAGCCTTGAATTCAAAGCATTACACCAATCTAAATCTCACAACTGACCTTCTAATGCCTCTGTAGCAGAAGCCTCAACAACCTTCAATTGAAATACTGTTGCCAATGCATATTCATATATCTCACATTATAACACTGATAGAGCAATCTCTCAACAAAGTTTCATTGATGCTCTCCGGAGATTATTTCTATCATGTGAACACTACTCTTGCGTGAGCAAGGAGTGCATGAAAGTGATAAATATAACTATTCTCCAAGGTTGCACATCAAAATGGTTGTCTTCACAAAGTTTCTTTTTTAAACTGAACAATTACAGTCTATGCACATTCAGCAAATACTAAACTCACCTTTGACCTTCAGTTCTTACGTTGCCATTGGAGAAATGTTCAGCTGGCTAGTACGTTTCCTATCTGTTTTGCTAATGTTTATGTCTGGTTTAGTACTTAATTTAGATTTTATGTCTGTTAGAATTAGATAGGTCTCTGCTCTGAGAGATACAGGACTAACTGGGTTTGTTTTTCAGTCTTAAATGGAAACTTCCTGGTTTGCTTTGTCATAAGTAAAAGAAATTGGAAGATTTTCCTCGTGATGGGAGATGCAATATTTAGGTAGAACACAAATATTGTGAATGGATACATTGAACTGAAAAGTGCTATGTTATCGCAGAAATGTTACTGTACGGGTGCTGCTTGAACAAGCATAAGCTTTTGAGGACAATGGATTCCTTACAATGCAGAATGACAGAAAATTGTTGTCTCCTTCAAGGAAAGAAGTTTGAAAAATCTCTCAGGAAATGCAACTCTCATATAATTTGAGCAATTCTGCTCAAATTAAAACAAGACAGTGACCAAAGGTGGTGCCATTAATCCACACTCACAATTTCTGTGCAAAACCAGCCTCTGCAAAGCCTTCAGAAGAACAGTATGAGTAAGTTTGTAATAGCAAAATACTTCAAGTATTAAAATGCTCCACTTCAGCTCTGAAACCTGGGAAACCTTACAAGAAACCGTAAAGAAATAAAAGACTAATTTCATCATTGCTCTATATTTATGACAAGATATTGTCATTAGCCTTGTTACCCAAGGCACAGTCAGAGAAAGTCAGGTTTTTGAAACTGTGAAATGTTTCCTTTTTGTCAATTCTAACTGGCAGTGAAGCATCTGCTATGTATTCACAATATTAAAATGCAGGAAAAGATGCACTGCTCTCCAGCCTGCCCTTGTGTCTTAATGAGTCTGTCAAAGAAGTATACTGAAATATAGCATTAATATAAGGGGCAAAGCAGAAGTAATAACTATTTCTGATGATTCCTGTATAATTCAGTAAACAAAGCACAACAATATCCAGGGTGCTGAAATAATCTAGACATTGTTTTTATTGATGGATCAAATGGATTACCATATAAATACTGATATATATATATATATATAAAAAGAAAAAATAGAAATAAAGCCGCACTTCNGTCAAAGAAGTATACTGAAATATAGCATTAATATAAGGGGCAAAGCAGAAGTAATAACTATTTCTGATGATTCCTGTATAATTCAGTAAACAAAGCACAACAATATCCAGGGTGCTGAAATAATCTAGACATTGTTTTTATTGATGGATCAAATGGATTACCATATAAATACTGATATATATATATATATATATAAAAAGAAAAAATAGAAATAAAGCCGCACTTCATATGTGATTTTTATGTCATTTTCTTCCAAAACCACAGAAGGTGAATATATCTGGAAAAGGATGAAGTAAATCTTTTATTCAAATACTAGTGTTTAAAAGCCAGCTTTTCTTGCAAGAATAGGAATATTGATACACGAAGAGTAGACTTTTTTTAAAATGGCAAAGACAAAGAAATGTCCTAAGAAAATGCCTTTAAATTTCATAGTTTTCTAAATGGTCTTAACTCTCTTTTCTTTATATATATCTGTTGCTTAGTAAGATCTCAAGCTCTGACTCAGGCTACCAGCAGAGATTCTTTTGCAAGAAAAGGTCCAATTAATTAATTTTATTTAAGGATTTTTGGGCACAGATCTGGTTGCAAGGTCAGGGTAGAGATTTTATATTGGCAAGTAGAGCAATATAGTTTTGGTAGTCTCAGAAGACCACATATACCATTCCTCTATACAAATAGGAATAATGACTTTTGTTTTAAAAAGTAATTTATTGTATTAATAAAATATCATAATACACAATTTGACTACTCCATTTCCATTTAATCTACTAATGATTTTGCAGCTCTACCCTTAAAGAGTGCAATCTTTTTCTTCCCTTTAATCCCAAATTATATTCTTCTTTCTCATGAGTTACAGTCTTCCTTCCTCTCCTTTACCCACTGCCCAGATGATGGTTAAACATTTATTTTCTGAACTTACAAATCCCCACAGCTCCTTGGTGTTTAGTATTAAAGGCCAGGTCTGACTTAGGCAGAATATTTGCATTCTATTTTTTCCTTCAAGTCCTCAGTTGTAGTGTCTCAGATATACAAATTTATTTTTAATTTCTCTGTGGAAAAGAACATGTCCTCCTTTGATCATATTTCTGAGAGAGTTCACAAGATTCTGGGTAGCATCTCCTACTCACAGAAATGTCTCCTAATCCATGCTCTCTCAAATCATGCAGAAACAAGATTTCTCATAAACAGATACTTCATTTAGTCCTCCTTTAAGTGCCCAGCCCCATGACCAGGCCTAGAACCCTGACCCATTTAGCTGCAGTTCTGCTTTTCAGCTCTTAGCACCTCATTGCTATAGGACCTCAATTCTTATCCCTTTGTCCCCCACTGCATATTGACTATAGTGAGTGAATATGAACATGAACAGCTCTCCAGACTATATATTTTCTTGTATTTGTAAATACAAAGCATAGCAAATCTTTTCTTCCTAGAAACTGCTGCAGTATAAATAATCTAATATCATCGGGAATGTGTGTGTTTGCTTATTACCAGGGGAAAGAAGAACAACCCCTTCAAAGAGATGACAAAAAGGGAATTTTGTTAAATAATTCATTGACATTTCAGTAAAACAATTTACCACGTGGCAGTCAGTCCAGTTGCTTACTCAAGGAACATTCTTTGACCTACTCTATTTCTAGACATTCATACAGTTCTAGTAATTAGTTCAGCCACCTCTCTGCAAATTAAGGTTGTGAAGAGACTAGATTCCTTACAAGGCAATGGTATCCTTGATAATACCATACCCAAATAATTTACCTCCTCCTCCCTAACCCTACTTTAATGACCATCCTCTCCTGAGAGGTCTCTGAAGATCTGCTGATATGGTTTTCTTTGATGAAATTAAGATAGCATGGATGGCTTTTGATCCAAAGATTTTTAGGACACTGGAGGTATCCATGTAAAAAATACTCTCTTGTCAAAGAGTATCCCTCATGAAAGACTTGTTTTAATAAAAACAAATCTTTTAACATTTCAGCTCTGTGTGTCTCACAAAATGAATATATTTGTAATCTGGTATGGTATCACTGTCTATTTGGGATCATTTGGCTAACATAATTTAAACAGCGCTCTGGTTTGAAAATCTGCAGAAACATTCAAACAGGCAGGAAAAGTCCTTCTTTGGAAACTATTAATGTGAGGTTTTGGTATCAAGAACATAATTAAAAGTTCCTATTCTTTCAAATAAAAGAATACAAAGCAAACATACAAAATAAAAATAAAGCACTACCTGACCAAAATCTTCACAGATATTCTTAATTTTTTAGAAAAGACCTTCTCTTGTGGCATTTCCTGTTGAAAAAAAAAAAAAGCTAGGATATAGTTTTGTATTGCTCAAACTCAAACATGAAAATTTCAAGTGATATTTTGTATTTTTATTCAAGCTATTACAGTGCTCTAGTCATAATATTATTTGTTCAAAAAGAGATAAAACTCATGAAGGAAAATGCAACACTTGGAAAACATATAACAGGCCCTGCTGTTATCACAGAGGGAAAAATGAAAGTAAAACTGCAGGTAATATAGAATTCTGGGAAATAAAGCACAGTGTAATGGTAAATCTAATAGAGCTGCTGAATTTATCTGAGCAAGGCGATAAGGTGACTTGATGATGCTGCATATAAACTAAGGCACAACTGGTAACTGTTAGTGATAGTGAAGTGTATACATGAGAGACATACACTTTCCATCTTCCCTTTGGAAGCACTAGATTCCTGAGCAAATGCATCTAACCATGACTTCGGCAGTTTGCTTATAATTGAACCACTCTATGTCACAAGTTCTGAGAAAAAAAAGGGACTCTTTGAAGCTCCATAAAGAAACATATTTTTCATTTCTCATGCTCTGGTCATTAAAATGGTTCAACCTACTGAATATAAAATTTCATTGTTCTACAGTACAGGTAGGCCAAATGAAGTCTGTCTTCCTTCTTCTGACAACTCAATCTCTTACCAAGTGGAAATCCTGAAATGAAAAGTTATATGACATATATTTGAATATTTAAAATTAAATTTATAGCTCTTCAAAGGATGCCTAAGTATGCCATGTGGGGACATACTAATGAAAGAAAACAGATCACATTTGTAAGCACAGTTGAGAAAAGTTGGGACTGAGACTCAAGTAAGAGCATTAGAAGTCACTGCTTAGACCTTACAGTTTGTCATCTGCATAAATGATTTATCCAGGGAGACCAACCAGAAATTAATTATCATTAATATGACACATATTGTAATTGTGACAATAAAGAATGTTCAACAAATGGACAGTTTAATTCAAAGGTCAAACAGCCTATTTTTTTTCCTAACTAAGCCTACTTTAGCAAATTAAGTAAGCTGGCACATCCAAAATACTGTTGAAAGGAAACATAAAAACTTGCTGTGTACAAGTATGTATAGTGTGAATAATTGCTACATAACTAAGAGCTTGAAGATGTCCCTCCAGCAATGATCAATTCTGAAAAAAAACACGCCCTTTCCATAAAAAAATTGAATAAAGATGGCAAACAAGTCAGACAGACTGTCTGACCCTTTGGGAGGAAGGTGCCACTTCTGACATTCAGAGTGAGGGCTCTGAGTCACGGTCCCAATCAGTTTTATCGTGTGCCCATAGAGGCGCTGCCTTTAGCAAAGCTCAGGTGAGTCCCTGAGCTGCCCCTGAGCTGTAGCAGCCCTCAGGCAGGCCACCGAACCCCTGTACTGGTGAGGGGACCACCGGGCTCCTGATGCTTTGCTCATCCAGCTGGCTCAAGCCAACCTCATTACCCAGGGACTGCTGCACACATATATAAAGGAAACAGATTGTAACTTGCAGGTGACAAAAGGCCCGATCTTCTGAGAGCTGAGACTTGCGGGATCAGATCCTTAGCAATGCACCTGGTTGACCCACGTAGAAGTTGTTCTAAAAATTAACAGGGGAAAGATACAAACAAGCTTTTGGAACAAACAGGCATAATGAGGGAGACAGGCTAAAAATCGAGCATTCATAACCAAGCAAAGAGACAAATGTCAATGAAGTAACCAAAATCTTACACAATACAAATGTCAACCAAAGTTACTATTACAGTCTCACTGGGTGTAGGATGATGCAATCATACTACATGTAAAGATCATAAGGAGACACTTTCACAAAAGGTCTAGTCTGGAGAATAACCTATTAGAATAGGTTGCTGGGGCAAAAAATAGTGATTCTTGTTTTATAAAGTAGTAGTAGACTAAGCTTGGATTTTTAAGTAATCAGTTAGTGGGGATTCTCTTAACGTACAGCAGATCTCTTGTTACCTTCCTCTTGTTTGTATTCTTTGACACGATGCAATTCTGCTGTGCTTATTGGTGCCTCCAGTACCAGAAAAAAGCAGCAGTGCCAAGGCAATTGCTGAAGAATCAGGAAAAAGAAATTCAGAATGACTAATGATTGACTTCACAATTTGAGAGGAAGGGACTAATTTAATGAAGGCGACTGCTGAGTTCTTTCTGATAACCATGCCCTTTAACACGTAGAAGTTTAGACATTAAAAACAGAGCCCTGAAAATCTCCATCTCTTCCTCAGAATGATTATTGTTATTGCACACATTTCTGAGGAAGCCATTAAATAGAAGAAAGACACCATTTTCCCCAGGGATAAAGGAAATACTCCCCCTTTCCTCTTTTACAGAACAAAGCTGTTTACCCAGAGGAAATGGATATATCATGTTTTTAAGAACAAACTGCTATGCCCACTTTGCAATTTTCTTTTAAGGAGAATGTATGCTGCTTCTACACAGCAAAGATACCTTGTCCCTTCTTGTAAGGGTGAGAAGGTGTAGCTTTATCTCTAGGGCTCAGCTGAGGTTGTTAGCCATCAGCGCTGCTGCTTCCTCCAACCTGCTGTTATGCTTATCATCCTCTGCCCCTGCTGCAGCGACTGATCGCAGAGCAGGAGGCTCTCTCAAGCACGTCTGTCTGAGGCATACATCGTTTGGAAACAAAGACAGCCTGCGGTCCCTCCAGTTCCCTGTGGTTTGTGGTTTTTATTGACTGGATGGCAGCTCCCTGCCCATTTCTTTATTAAAGGTTGTGAGTCACTCTTCAGAGGAATTAAGAAGTGACTATATCTTTTTCACTTAACTAGGGGCAGAAGCTTATGTGACATTTGCATCATCCAAATTTGGCATCAGGCCCTTAAAATAGTCTCTGAAGTTCATTTGGGTTCATTTCACCCCAATCCAAGAATGTAATTCATCTGACCTCTTTTATACTTAGAGTGAGATGAATCACTGCCTAGAAATGCCTGTTTTTCTCTGCTGAGTACAAAAAGTATCTACAAAACAAGCTCAGATCTCAACAGCTGTACTATAGATAGCTAAATTTGTTCAATCCCACACGGTGTCAAAAGGACAGGCACAGTCTTGCGTGGGATTTACTTTTGAAGGCTTGCCTGTTTGAGGAAAAGTATTTTGAAAGTGAAGGTATTTCTGGATGATCTTTGTAATTAATTAAGTGACAACAAGGATCAGCTTTAAGAAACAGACTGTAGAGTTGTGCCTAAATAATGCCTAAGACAGCCAATTCAAGGAATGGAAGATGTAACACTAATTAAGGCAACTGAACTGTTTGCTATTAGGTGTATAGGACAGGTATATTGGGATTCACAACAGCCAGCGGGCTCCAAACTAGGACCTCTAATGACCCAGAAGAAATGCCAGAGCAACCTGAATCTGAAGGGTCCTGCAGGAGGTTATTGGCCTATCTTGTTGTTACAACTTAGACCCTGCCCTAAGGCGGCAAATTTACACAATTTGTGAAGAAAGAAGGCACAAGAGAGTTACTCACATTAGAGAGGACTTCAGCTGATTCTGCTAATATGAAAGGGACTGCAGGCACCACTTTCACTCATAATTACTGCCATCATTTGAAAGAAGCATAAAGACAGAGGTTGACCCATCAGCCTTCGAAGGACAGCCTGATAGCTGTGCCTAACTGCTAGAGGTAAAAAGAAAATGTAATTCACAGGCTCTGAGAGGTAAGGTCTGTAAGACACGCAGACTTTGTGCCTCTTAACAGTACAAAGGGCAGTACAATCTGATGGTGCTTGGTGTGCAAAATGTTCCCTCAGTCACAGGAGACAGCTGAGATTTAATTTACTTAGGAGTTTTTTGATAAAGGCCAGAGCTAACGTCAACATGAAACATGGAGGGGTTTTGTGCATGTATATAAAGGCCATGCATGATGCAAAGACAGACTGGGCTGCATTAGATCTCAGCTGGGCTCTCTGCAAGGCTTGTGTGTATGTGATAGGACTGGGAATACAGAGATCCGTGAAGGAAGGATGATGCCCAGGCATCTGCTAATGTTGCTTCTTTACTTCTCTTATACAGCAAATATAGCTTACACAGAGGGCATGCAACACGGGCGCACTGGCAAAGCTCTGCCACATTATGTCACGCTGTGTTAGTGCCCTTCAGGAGAAACAGAAATGAGATAACTTTGCTGGCTCATCATTTCTTGGAGAATTGCTATTTGCCAGAGGGGATGCCTCCCTCACCTTTGTACTGCCTGCACTGCCAGCTGAGACTCTGCCTGATGTTAAGCTGAGACAGCTCCCACATCAGACATGCTGTCCTCAACCAAGCCCTGCTGCAGTCCTCAAAAGTAGCACTTAAGAGAAATTGATGTGAATTTGTAGCCAAAACAGAAAACTAAACTTGATGGTGCTAGGCCTTATTGTAACAAAAAACAGTACCTTGGCTGAAAAAAATCACACTTCCTAAACTTTCATCTATGTGGCAGGAAGAACTAGAAATAACTCATGTTTCACACAATGTGATAAAAAATAAATTTAAAATAAAAAAACCAAAGAGCCAGAGGCACATTACAGTGAAGTCTAGCAACTGTGAAGAAAACAGGCTTTTTTAAACAACCCAGGCTCTGAAGCGTCTGCTGCCAAAAATATAAATAAAGCAAGCTGTAGAGATGACTAAAAAGACAAATGAAAATAAGAAGAAAAATTGGTAGTTATGATGGGTAACAACAGGACTCTTTGGAAAGAAAGAGAAAAAGATTAGGTGACTGGGTAAGAGAATTAAGGTACATATGCCAACCATTAGCAAACTGTCACTTCTCCCAGCTGGGTCCATCTTTGATTTTGGCAAGTTTCAGTGCACAGAAACCAACTCAATGACTTAAAAGNAAGCTGAAACCAGGATATAGTGGTAATTTTCCAAACACCATTTTCATCCTGAAAAGCTACTGCTGTGAAGTAATGAATTAGAAACACAAAATTGTAGCGATAAACGTGACAGATAACTGTAGAGAAAAGCAGTTTTTTCAGGTTCCCTGGGATCAGCAGATCCCTGCCATGTTGTGAAACCCTCTTCTGCAGGGACCTTGAGCCCAAACGCTGGCATCAACTTTTGAATTTATGTCCAAAAGTGTAAATACTGCAATCCCTCTGGTAGTCAGAAGCCTTATTTTGAAAAGACCTGATGGTCGCTACTTTATTGTCCTGACAAAAACCTTACGGCAACATGGTGTGTTGGTCAGGCTAGGGAACAAGATTGTGATGTTAAAAAAATTATTTTTCCCGTGTGCTGTTTGCTAGATTATACTAAACAGTAGCCAGTGGAAGGTATTTTCTCTATGTTGTTGCTTTTGGAAACAGACATCAGGATGCCACAGGGGATGGTGGACAGGGTAGGGGCAATCAACTTGTTACCATTACTACAGGACAAGCCACTGAATGTGTGTGGAAAGCCTCAAAACTTTGGTTCTCAGGCACTCAAACTCTCAAAAATGTATGTGTTTCATTGGTGGCCTTGGTGCTCATCCGACCAACGACGTGCAAACGGCAGGCTGAGAGCCTACTTGAAATATTAATTTTGGTGACTGTTAGAGATGATGACAAAGCTGTTAATGATGACACAGAAAGGAGGTGGGTATTGGGAACTGGGAGGAGCAGAGTGGTGGTGGAAGTGTTCAGGTGCCATCATAAGAGCTCTTTGCCTACCCAAAGAAATGTCCCTGAGAATAATTATGCTATTTGAGTACCAGCAGCGATCTCCAAAGGCATCTTGCAGAGAGAACAGAACTTGTTCTTGCTCTGCTACAGATGATTTAAGTATTTCAGGAATCCGCAGTTGCATTCTGAGATATAAATTAACAGGCAACTAAATGTGAAGAAAGCTTTTACTGAGCTACACAGCCCTTAGAACTGAAATAAAGAAACATCATCACACGTGCAGTATAAGATACCATAATAACAACATAAGCTTTATTGTCTTAAAAAAATATATTGCCATAGCACAGTTTTTATTGACAAGTAGTGGGGGTTACTTACATCCAGTGTTTTCTCCCACTAAGCATCATAATGCCTGATTTTGAGGAAATTGCTGTGCATACAATCATTCACTTTGCAGTATGCTTTTTAACTTGGTCTGATTTAGGAAATTTCCTCCTTGAAATTACTGTAATTAGCACCATGTTCTTCAGTGGGGCAACAATATTCTGCTTATTGCCTATGTGTCTGCTGCTCCCCTATATCTATAATAGGCATCAGGCACACTGTGATGATCTTTTGGCTTTAAGAGGCCAGATTTCCAACTTGCCTCTGGAGCCAGCTGTCATCCGTCTCTGGGAAGACATGTTTCTAGAAGAGGATCATTAGTTGCAAAATGGAATAGCAGTGTTGGATACCTCAGTGAGGATGGCCAAGTGTTGTTTTGCACACAAACATATCTGTCTCATTATATTATTCTTCCATCTCTGCTGCAAAGGTAAGAACACTTTTGGTCTGCTCAAATTGGAAAAGCAAGAGTTTTGCTTAGACTTCATTGTGCTTATTTTTTCTTTATATTTTTAAACCACAAAGCACAGCTTCTAGGCTTCTACTCTAAACAATGTTTGTACAAAAATGTATTGTGGATTTGCAGCTTCCAGATAAAAACTTGGAGCTTTTTTTTTAATGCCAAATTTTCTCAAACAGTTCAAATGCCCGCATGTCAAACTGTCTCTTTTCTTGCCATCTAGTTATATACTAGATGGCCACCATATATACTGGTCTTGTGGCGAATTTGGACTCTGAACCTTTAAAAGCACAACCTACAGCCCATCTGCCCAGTGGCTTGAAATAGACACAGTGATAAACCATGGTGGAACAGCTTATAGAATTATAATCTAAGAGATAATCCTTTCACTTAATTTCAGCCTTTTAAAGGTTAGTCAAAGCTTGTTGTCCAATTTAGTTTTAATAGCAGTGGAAACCTCCAGAGGATCGATCATTCTTTAATCTCAGGACAGGTACTTGAAGCAGCTAGGATAAGAAAGCTGAGATGTTTGATGGTTATTGAAACAATATGGATGTCTAACATTGTCTTGTATTGAACAGTCTGGATGTCTAACTATGAGATGACTGAAGCTCGATTAAGTCTTTTATTCTATTAATGACATAAAAGTTGGAATAAAATCTATCTTACATTCTCACAGTTGTATTGATTCAAAAATGCACAGAAGACCCGAGAAAGGAGTACAATACTTATTTCTGGCACTAATGAAGTTACAAGTTTGAATACACATGTAGTCTACTCAGTTGAATAAACTAGTTCTAATTTTACATAGTAATTTTTCAGAATATTTTCACATTGCTTTTATGGCAGAAGATCACCTCTGAATTAAGTGAAATTTGCTGCTATTTGTACTGGTCTAAGTAAGCTGCATAACATGCAAAATAATGATAACTCTGGAACGTTCTCTTTGGTTAACCCAAGAAGAAAATTGCAGAGTAATGTTAAACATTACAGGTAGCACTGACTGGAGACATCATCTGGACAATAGGGACTTAATAAATAAAGCTTGATGACATGGCAATAGATCATTTTAAACAAATAAATATCACTGAGTTTATTTATACTTTTTTGGCTGAAATGATGGAAAACTACTTTATATTCCTATACAGTTCACTGCTCACTACAATTAAAATAATGGTATTTTTGAACCACTAAGCTCATGATTAAAATTTTGCAGATCATTTTTAAATTGTGTTCCTAGCTCTCCATAATTTGTATTTCTCTCTCTTAGTCTTCATGGCTTTGCTCCTTCTCTGGATAACTGGCTGTCCTTGAAAATGTCTTGCTTTCCATTCCATGCAGATCAAACGTTTGAGCTGTCCTGTTGTAAATACATTTCTTCTTATATACTTTCTCCCCTCTGTTGTCCCTTTGTCCAGCACATATACTGAGCTTAGCATCAATGCTTTTACGGTTACTGAAATCAAAGTGAGTAGAATTATTTCTGACTTATTTGTGTGGGTACATTAATCTTGCTGAATTGAACACAGTAAACAAGATACTGCAAGTACATAAAAGGTAACTATCAAGGGTGGGATTCATTTCTCACCTCTGTAAACAACTAGAATGCACAGATCTAAATTAGGATGAGATGAAAGCTGCTCTAGAAGTCCTTATTTCTCTTCTGCGCAATAATGGGTATTTGCCTGACTAGCTCATATGTAGATGGCTACATTAAACACTTGAAGTAAGGTATTGTGACACCCACTACTTGTTCTATTTCTCTTCTTCTCAGTTGTTGCTTCACTGAGTATTTTTTATTAAGAATGGCAGAGATCATTGCCTCACAATTCTTCACTTTTTATTTTCCTCTTTTTTTAGCTCAGACTTACATCCCTGCATTTCACTTGGTAGCAAAACCAATAAGACATTTCCTGGAGAAACATTTAAACAATTAATGTATGATAATGCTTCATAATGCATAATACTGGTTGCATAAGTTTATATTGTGTCATACATGCCTACATTCATAAACCACACTCTCTTTTATTAGATATTCTTGCAGTAGTTTTGTTTAGTTAATTTTTACTAATATTGTTACCTGGTCATTTTAGATACCAATTATTTTAACTTAGTAAACATTTGAAGAGAGTAGTAACCACAGCACACTCATCTCTTCTAATTCTGCCAGTCTTTTCTTAGTCCACCACGATGTGAATTTTATGGGTTAATAATAAGGAGGTCTCACTGTTCTCAAATATCTGTTGGGTTTTTTTCCTGCTTCCTGTCTTGTTTGCTTTGGGTTTCTTTGGGGAAGTTGTGTTGTTTTGTTTTGAAATCTGGCACTACTGTGGAACTAATGATTCAATAACCATTTTCCTGGGCATATGGCTTATTCGTCTGTTTTGGGAACAGGTACAATTAGGTAATTAAAACACTGCAGCATCCTGCTCGCTCCTTAACCTTCTTTTGAAAAGTCTTGCAGTTGGTGCTGTATGATTTGTCAAGGTGTGTTCCTGCAACACTGTTCCTCTCAGAGCAGCTCTCTAAGGATCCCTCCTCTCTCCAGCAGTTCTAACTTCCCCCATATTTTTTTGTTCACTCCCAAGGTGTCAATTACTTTTGCTGTATCGCTGACATGTTTGAAAGGGTCAAACGGGAAGCCAGATATCAAATATCTGAATAGCACATTATGCACCCAACTGAAACAGATGAGTAGGGCATTATACAAACCCAACAGCAGAAGAGATGCATTTCATGATGCCATCTGTTAGTTTCTCTCATAAAGCCCTTACTACGGTGATTGCTGATACAGAAGTGCTGAAATAGTCATTAAGGCTGGAATCCCTTTTCCAGCAATAATAGTATTATCCAACAAGTATTGTTAATTGCGTACCATTGGTCTTACACACAGTAATAAGGTTATAACAGTTATTTGCTGCATTGTTATTTGTGGATGTGAAAAAGAAATATATGTATTTATATAACCACTGTTGTTCATATATCTGATAAATAAGAATTATATCTCAAAGGTGGTAGTTTCTATAAGGATGGTGTCTCCCATTTACTAACTCTTTTTGTTTCGTACATCTTCACTACACATATCAGGGAATATGTTAGCTGGTAGCAGCCTTTTGCACATTATTTTGACTGCAGAAAATGTTTAAAAAAAAAAAAGAAAGAAGACTCCTAGTTGTCACTTTGTACTTCTTTCCCCCAGAAGCCACAAAGCAATCAAGTCATCTATAAGATGATGGAATTTTTTTAAGAAAAAATGGGTCAGCACACATGTTAGCAACCAGGAAAATTAAGATGAATCACTTAACAAGTTGCTTAGACAAAGATCAACCTAAAAATTCACTTGAGTGAATATAAACAAGTGTCTGATGGCATACAGGAGCTGTACTGTCATTTTGAACAAGTAGATACATTATTTTCCTAGTGCACTGCAGAGAATGAATTATCCAGTTGCAGCCCTCCAAAGACTGAACTGGGAGCTGAGGCATTAATTACAGTCATCGTAGACAAATGACAGTATACTTCTCCTGTGGTGAGATGGCAAAGTTGAAACAAAAGATGGCCCAAGCATACCTATTGAAAAGCCAGATTTTATTGAACTTTCTGCACACATCTAAGTTACGCAGATCTGACACACTGATTTTGCATTTGAGAATTCACTAAGTTATCATCTTTGTTCTAAGTGACAAACAGAACTCAGGTGGAATGCGTCACTGAGAGTCTGTGAAGAGGGAGGAGTGAAGGTAGCCAGGGCTTTTTGGCAGACTATCAACCCGAGATCTAAAGGGCAAATAAGCACACCGACTAAACCTCTCTTTTTGCAAAGATAAGAATATACTGCAATTAACTGGGAGGGTTCTTACTATGGTTCACCTGGCAAAAGTCTAACCGAGTTGAAACAGTTATCCTCATACATGCAAAACCTTAAAGAAAACCTGGTTACTTCTTTTGGGCAAGAAAGACAAATACTGAGAAGAATGTAACCGTGTTTGTTAGCAATTCAAAATATGACTGCTAACACTTCAGTAGATACATTTAAGACTATAATTAAATAAAGTAATGCTCTGTGCAGAAAAATGTGGTTTGAGGCTGAAAGATAGCAATATTATTAAAAATACAAACAAACAAACGTATTTACCAAAAGATTCTGCAGCAAAACTGAGTCTCTGAACATCTCGCATAAAATACCTGATTCCTTTTGAAAAACAGTGCATAATTCTGGAGGGCAACAGAAGGAAAATTCTGCTGCATTAACCAAAACCATAGGAATATTCATGAGAAACCTTCTGAACTTGGGCAAACAATACTTCTTTGCATAACCTTTCTGCCAGCTCCCCTTTTCTGAACTGCAGTCTGCTTCTTCTGGCCTTGCTACTGCAAAAAGCCATGTGGCATTTCCTGACTTATATCCAAGCTCTGTACATCACTGAACAATACAT